>JAJKFJ010021879.1:0-118829 GCA_027382625.1 Tetmemena sp. SeJ-2015 | reverse complement strand
CTGGAAAGTATTAATTTATTGAATATATGATTGTATATTAATTTAAATACATTTGTGGATAGTGCTGCATTAACAAGTAGTGTGTTGGGATGACGAGTGTTTAAAATATACACTCTGCCTTTGGTAATAGGAGCAGGCAGTGGAATAATAGCATTCATCCTAATCTTCAGCACAGTCTTCATCTATCTGGAATATAAAAAACCAAGGAACGTTTTCAGGAATAAATCCTAAGCTGAGAATAGACTTATCAAACGTGAATTTTCCAAGCCTAGATAACCTCAATAAGTAGCTTAAAAATAATAAGCATTTGGAGTTAATGATGAAGATACAAAGCGGAAGTAGAACAACTAAAAATAAACTAGCGTGGCAGATGAGGTTTAGGACTTTAAACAACCTGGAAGTAATGTTGAGTCAGAAAGGAATCCCAAAAAGAGTGAAAAGAAGCAGCAAAATTCAAGCAGATAGCATACTAAGAATAAGAAATCTGAAACACCATATGATCAATTATCACCCAAGTCAAAGGCTAAGTATGACAAGGAAAACGAAAAAATCAAAATCCACAAGAAGTTAAAAAAATCAAATTATAACTCTTTTTAATCTGGAACTTATAATCTATTTAAAAAGGAATTTATTTGTTTTTAGATTTAATATAAAATGTTCAGCTTTAATAACACAAAATAATAAATTTGATTAGGCTTATAAATTTGAGAAAAGAAACTGAATTGCACACAATCTTTTGCTATTTTTTTAATAGCTTTAATGCTGTAAAAATTCTTATAGGGCGATAAAGTGGATGAAAATAAAAGCAAAAGGAAATAGAAGCCAGTTGATGTATTTAGTGCCAGTCCTGATCCACTTGGCATGGGAGACTCAGACGATTACTAACAGATCAATACTCACATAAAAGATAATCCCAAGAAATCAAAAGCTCAGAAAAAGCCTAAGAAGCACAAAAACTATGATACATTTATTCTTTATATTTAATCATCTTTACAAAGCTTATAAAAATCCTTGTTTTGTGTAGATTATTATAATTATTTATTAGATTTCAGAAATTAAGTGTAAATAAATGATTTTATGATGACGACCCTAGTGCTTTTATTCCAGTTGACAATGACTAAGCAAAACATCAAAATAATATATTCCTGTGAGCTATCTTCTTAATTTTATTTGCTCAATTTAATTATCCTTACTGTGCAAAGAATGAACCTTTTCTTATTCAATACAAATATAGATTTAAGTTAACAAAAGAAGAAGCTTTTATATTAAATAAAAATCATTTATTTCGAACTCAACAGAAAAGTTTATTTAAGAATTAAGTAATTTCCACCTGAAAACAAATATAGGCTCCTTTTTCTAAGTCCGTTAATGTTAAGTTTAAACATTAGATATTTGAACAAATGTAATTTGAGATCAAATAGCATTAACTTTGCCGAAGAAGAGCCTCATTTCTTCTATGGAGGTTTTATATTGCTGATTTTAGGTAGTGAGTCTAGTTACTTTGTCTCTGAGAACTTTGACTTCCTTGTTGACTCTCTTCTTGAATTAGTCTATCTCTTGCTATTGGCTGAGGTACTTCCCATCGAAATCCCGTTCTCCTCCGATAACTCCTGAGTTCTTTTCTTTTCGAAAAGCAATTCTGCTGCCTTCTCCATGTGCAGTTTATCCAGCTCATTCATTCGCTCTATCAAATGCTCCTTCACCTAGGAGTCACTAGAGTGAATAGCTGCCATATCTTCCTTCTAGTTAAGCAAGTTCAAATAAAATTAATTTATAAGGAGGATATTAAAAAGTCTTCTATCCTGAGTTTCATATTCTCAACCCTCAAAACTAGAAAATCCCTCAGTAGTTCTAACTCCCTTTGCTCTAGATACAGCTGCTTTGAAAGGATGTAGAAATAAGCAAAGCCTTATTAGATATTTCTGATCCAATCCGTGAGTTTGGGCTTGTCTTGGATCAAGAAAGACCCGATCTCAACTAAGAACTCATTCATCTATTCAGGTGTTTAAATTTATTCCAAACTACGAATAGTCTAAAACAATTAATTATTATCTTGTATAAAATCTCATCCTCAGCTTTAGCTATTTGCTGCTTATCATCATTAGCTTGTTAATCATTCCTCGGCTATGAAGGAGACTGATTATTTGAACTTTCCTCTGCACCTGATCTGTAGCTTTAATCATTCTGCTGCAACTACTAAATATCCTCATCTTCCATAACTATGTTTGGTTATGGTTTGTCTTCTTGTTATAACTTTTACTGCTATTCTTGGTGCTCTATTTTATTACAAACATTAAATTTAGCGTTAATAGTCCTGGAATTGTTATTCAAGAAGTTTTTCAATATCTGCAGACTGCTAAGATGAGTCTTCAGCAATTGCAGTTTGCTATTTTTGTCCACCCTTTAGCCAAGAAAGTGCTCCTACTAACTTTTTGGCTCCCTTTACAATTTGATAACCACCCTTTTGCTCTTTGATCATACTGTTATTCAATGAAGATTCTCCGGTAGATCGAGAGTCTGAATCTCTTTATGCTTGTAAAGAATCTTGTAATCGTTTTCTTCTCTGCTTCCTCTTTTTGCTTTACTTATTGTTCCTAATGATTTTTGTAAGCTTAATGACAAAAATATATAGACAAAAACAAAAGCTTATAAATAGTCTGCCAGAAACTATGTAGCAATAGTGATAGTACGATCCATTTCCTTAGTTATCTTGCAAGTAGATGTAATATGCTCACTTCCCTCCATAACTACGCTTCCTTCAATGGTTTACAGGTGAGGCTTTACTACATGCTTATCAATCACAAACTTTATTCTCTCATCTCCACTTTCGGAGGCCATCATCTTCCTTATTTAGTCGCGAGTCTCGTTTCTCTTAATCACGAATTCTTGCACTTCATACTTCTGCTAGACTTCATTAAGCCTTAAATGTAAATCATGAACTTGCTGATTGAAGAGTCTGACTAATAGTCTAGAGTTATTCTTCATGAACACTCCTGCAAATTATTTGCTTACTGAGGCTAGATGGAAAATATCAGACGTGCTCAAGTATGAATGTGTGATTGCGCTAAATGCAGAGAGGTTAGATGGGATAGCTCTGAGCTTATTGTGTTCTTAACCACCCTAATTCTAGCCATTCCATACTTTCAGATGACCTAGTAATGATCTATGAAATGCATACTTTAAGAAGAATTATACTAAAATCTCATTACATTCTGTCTTTTCAATTCTGCTTTTAGCTTTCCTCTTATCTCACTTTGCTATCTTTGAACATCCTTCTGCTTTAGATCTTCATAAAGCTCTTTAAAATTTTCGCTTTTAAGAAGTTCAGTCTTAAGCTATTTCAATTCTAGCTTGAGTCTTTGTAGTTTATCCTTAGTTTCTTGAGTGTCAAGGATAACTTTCCTGCTCTCTTCGTTTTACATCAGGGCCCACTCATCTCTTTGTGAACGTAGAAAGTCATTTTACTTATTCGCTCTCCGAAGTTCATCCTTGTAGTGCTCTAGTTCATTTTACATGTCCATCAGATTCTACTGTAGCACCCTTCTATCTATCTTAAGTTAGTTATAGGATGAATACGAAAGGATGATCGTCGATTGCAAAAAAAAAGAGATTAAAATAACCCCTAAGCCCTTATTAATTATTACTTTTCTTTAAATCTGATTATTAATGCTATTACTGTAATTTAGATTCTGTAATGGAGGTCTTACAGTTATATTTGATGATCGCTCCTTTGACAATTCCAACACCTCGGCGGGCGTCCGTTCTATCGATCCATGCCATTTTTATTCCCATTTCAGATTCCCGTGTTCAATTCGGTATCGGGATAATTTATGATTTTCGGATGTCTTATAGATGATTTTTAGGATATCGCATAGGACTTATTGGATTATTATCTAATTGCGTAATTTATTAGAATTTATGATTTCGTGGGATTCGAACCCAATTCCGATTATTCTAATTCCCGACCGTTGCCAGTAGGCCACCCGGACTCCTCCAACCCCCTCCCTCTCCCCTTTATTTTATACTTCTTACCCCCGATTTTCCATTCGTATTTGAGCCATATTATTCTGATCGAGCTCAAATTTTTCATTTTCGAGAGTCTCAAGTCTTACTCTGAGTTCATCATTTTCAGCAGCTTGCTTCTGATATGAACTCAGTAGCAGCGAGAGAGTTTCACTTGATCTCTCTACCATGTAGCCATACTTTATAGATTTAAGGGTGTCTGCATACTCCATCTCTTTCTCATGAGCCTTTAGCACATCCTTTTTTACGTTTTCCAAATGCTCCATAACTTCTATAATGATGGAAGTGGGCGCCAGATTGAAAGGCACGTCGCTCATTGCGAATCCTGGATCTTTTTCTCTCTCTTCTAAATCATCTTGATTCTATTTCTGCTGCTTTGATTTATCTGCGTTTTTGCCTTCGTTTTTGATTTGGTCTATCTCATCAAAGATACTTCCCAATCTTTTGTCAAACTCTAGTCCATCTCCATTTGCAGTCGTCGAGATATACTGCTATTCTTCTTCGTCATAGTTATCTGCATTCTCGTTTTATTACTCTTACTGTTATTACGGACTCATCTATTGCTGGTATGACTATGACTATTGATTGAAACTTAATAAATTCAAAGTTTACATAAAATTTATTAAACTTTGTTGTTGCTATTGCTGGCTCATACCCTTTTAAAATATAAATATATGTTTAAATGGTTTTCTCATTTGCTGCCATTGCTAAGATGTGATTATATTTTGATTGAGTTGAGCATTCTGCTCTTTCTGCATTTACTCCATGTGTCGCTTTATAGCTTCCTTGATTAATGGATCTATCTTTGTCTCGTCTATTTACATCTTCTCTGCGGCCTTCTTTTTGCCACCACCGAATATAGAAGGGATCATTATCTTTTATTCTAATCTATCAAAAAATATACTTCTCTTTCTTGCCTAAGATTATAAATTATTGTTACCATTTCTAATTTACTCTTATCAAAGTGATATTTAAGGTAATCCTGCTTTTGAAAATATAATGTATTAAATAAATATTGACTATCAAATATGAGATTGAAGGGTGTCCAAGAGCAGAGTATTACCAAATATTGCCCTGTTCCAACTACACTCCGAGAGAGAGGCTTTAAGCCCATGAGAAAAAAAGCAGTTCTGACTTTAATGACGAACTTGCTCGCTATTCTCTTCACAAAAAATAATACAAATGAAATGGGGTGATTAGGCTAAAATAAGTATAGATATATAGTAGTATATAGATAGTATTGGTGACTTAAGGTTCAAAATTAAAGTTTGATAAATTATTCAAAAACACGTAACAGAACATTCTAGATTAATCATATACTACTTATAAAAGAGGTGGTTGCGATGCTTGCAGTTTTTTCCTCAGAATATGTTGCACCTGCTGAGCATGCCACTTATTCCACCTGAGCTTGCTCCTGAGTTAGGGTTGGGAGGCTCAGCCATGCCAGACAGGAAACCTCTGAGTTTTGAGTAAACATTTCTTAGCAGTTGAGGGACATTGGGGTTCTGCAGGAATCCATTGATCTTGATGTCTAGTCTTCTGAATCCCCCTTGGATATTTGAGGACACCATGTACTGCACTCTCATGATCTACCAGTACATGAATATCTGCACGAAGCTGCTCCATCCCAAGAACCATCCAACGATCAAGTAGATCCCGATTCATTTCAAAATGAGTAAATATTAGTTTCAATATAAGCGATGTAAACTTGTATATCTGACCTTAGTTCAATGAAATGAGCGCGGTGCTGCACTCCTTTTGTGAACATATCTATGAAATAGGCAGAAAATGGTAGACTGGCTCTGCTTTCTATAATCTACTTTCCTGACTGCGAAATATCAATGTAAGCAGTTAGCAGAAGAGGCAAGTAAACTATGATGCTGCCTGAACTCATCATGATTGTCGATAAGTAGAAAACCATCTAGAAGTTATTTAAAGATTAATACTATATTATCTATCTTTATAATTTAGAGCGTTATCATCAAATGCAATTCTCTGGAGGTACTCTTGGCTAAATTTAGGGAAACCATGGCGCCTGACTACTCCACTAAAGATTGCTCCAAAAGCTAATAGCCCCGAGTAAAGTCTGAATGGAAGACTCAACATAAATAGTACCCACAGCACTTCTTAGTAAGTCTTGAAAGCTGGCATTATATCTGGTGCTGCATATTAATTTTGCTGATGCATATACTATTGATAGGCTTGCTGATACAGATTAAAATTAAATAGAACCAATTATATTTACATAATAAATATAGTTGTCTCTGTTAAAATAAGAGGTGTACAAAGAGATAGCAAGGAATTTATATATATGTATATATAATCTTATTTTTGTAGAAAATTACTCAATTTTTCTGTGCATTTGATTAATTTATCAATTAGGTGTGAGTTCACTCTTTTCATCCTCATATCCAACTCCTTTAAATTTATATAACTTTTTATTCTGATTTGATATACCTATAATTTTGGTTGAAAATTATAAAACTTAAAGCTCTGTTGAATTATGTTAATTTTCCATGATAAAATGAGTACTTAAGAAGGGAATTTTTTCTTTAGAATAGTATATTTAAGCTATTCTATTTTGCATTAAATTTTCAGTTTTATTGTTACTGCTATCCTCCTGCATTGCTTGTCATATAAAAATTTAAGTAAATAACAATTTTAGAATGGTTAAATCAATTTAATAGCATTAAAAAATGGAATGATTGACATAATATTGAGCCCTCTGCGGGTGGATCATAGCTGAGGTCGAACTCCTTATCCACATTATCTCTGTACCACTTCTTTCTAATCTTCTCGAGTCTATCTCTAGCAGGGATTGGATACAGATTTGACAAATAGAGTTGCCACTTGTCGTTTAGTGTCCAGCCAAACTTCTTGAATGCCTTAAATTTCTCTTCCATAACTTTTGATTAAAATTATCTATTCTTCAAAAAATCAAATTCATTCCACACATACTGAGTAGTTCTTACTTTGACGTAGTGTAGTAGCGTAAGTATGATTATGCTCTTTTTTATTTTTATTTTAGTTACGATAATAATAATTATAAATATTACTTCCTTTATACGTATGTTAAGTGAGGCGCTCAGATAAGAGTTGAGAAATCGGAAGTCGCTGCACTCTTCCTCTTAAGATACGAGGTAGAGTGAGATCCTATCTCAGACCAAGTCCAATTTGCAGAGAGTGCAAGACAAACTAGAGAGAGTGATCCAGAGTAGGTAATTTATCCAAAAGAGAGCTGCTTCCAGTGGGGCTGCTAGCTATCATGTTGAAATCCTAAGATCAGCAAAAATAAGCCAACTCTAGCTGGAACTGATAATCACCGCTTCATGTTTCTACTTAGGCTTCATCATCTCAACAACAATAACAAAATTAATAAGAAAGTAAAAAGGCCACTTCCCAGAATAATAACGCGAGGAATAAAACTACAACACCATTTAGTCCTATAAAAAAGCAGATATTAAATCCTGAGGAGATTCTAAGATCTGGTGATATAATAGCATTAAGTTTTTAGAAGAGAATGTGTAGATTATAGAATATATTAATAACACGTTGTTGAAATTTTAGTCCCGAGAATAATCAAGCTAAGTTGGCTCATAGACAAGAGTGCAAGCTCTTCCTTCTAGCAATAGTAGATTTAGAAATAGGAATTAATCTTTCGAATAGAATCTAAAGCTAACCATTTGAATGGAAGCTTTGATAGTTTTTAGGAAAAGAGTTCTGCTTCAATTTTTAGTGGCCACGCTTCAAGAGCCAATAGCAGTGCTGTAAAGCTAAGACTTCAACAAAGACTAGTTTTGAAAATGTGCTCTAAATTTGGATCAGCTCCAGAAGTTGCAGAAGTAGTTAAAGAGATAGTAAATAGGAAAATTAATGGTCGCCAGTAAATAGATCCCCAAGTATTTAACTTAGATATAATTTTCGACATTTCCTTTTATCTATTGAAATTAATTTAAACTTGAATCTTGGCAATATTTGATCAGATAGAAGATGAAATAAGCTAACAGCTTAAGGAATAGAGCCTAAATGCTACTTTGAATAAAAGAACTCCAAATCATTTAGCATCTCCAAGCATTTTTAGATCTCCTTTCTTGAAAAGCCTGAATACAAACATTTAAAACTCAATATCTCCTTAGCGAGGTGAAGATTAGCAGCAGACCTAGAAAACTTTCCATTACAGAAACAACAGTGTCAATGTTCCCTCAAAGGATTAAAGGAACAAGGTATTAAAGTCCAGAAACTTAGAGTCACACATAGCTGAGGCATAAACAGATCTCTAGAAAGAATATAATCAAAATGTCATAGCATATAAGTACTATTATATTACAGACAGATGGTGGATTTAAATGTGCCTGGCATGCAAACTAAGCAACTAGGTCCCATTTATGACTACAAACAAGTTCAGCAGACACTAAGTCAAAGTTTCAACTCTCCATAAACTCCTGCCAATTATAGCAAACTTAAATCTTTGATGCTCTCTAGAGATGGCTTAAGTGCCTCATAGGATTAAAATTCAGCACGGGAGGTGAAATCCCATCCCGCTTTAACCATTCAAATGATAAAATAGAACTACACCAACTATCTGCAAAATCCCTTTACTCCTGAGAAAGCAAGTTAAGCTTCCACTAATTTAAAGACATACTATCCCAAAGAATAAGAGCCATCCACCTATCTGAGTCCATCTGGAGATTTAAATATACCCCCGCATTTAGGAAGACCTTCTGTCTATGATGTGATAAAGATTGCGAATAAAACATTCGTGAATTCCTCCTTGGAAAATGATCCACCTATGACTGGCTAGAGTAAAACTTAAAGCATGAATTCTAAGCTTTCAAGTTTAATTAGCTCACCTTAAAAAGTGTCAAACGACTAGCTTTGGAATATGGTCGAGGCCTATAATATCCTCAAAGCAAACTAGAAAGAGCTAATATACAAGTAGGAGAGAAATAGTCTCTATTCTTAATACAGACAAGAACTAAATGAGCAACTCTCCTTGAATAATAAAAATCAAAGTTAGTAAAAGGAGCAACGTAAAAAAGAGATCCAAGCATTTTAAGAGCATGAAAATCAGAGATTGACATCTGAAGAAAGAGAGAGAATAAAAGTTAACATGCAAAAGCAGTAATTAAAGGACTATCAGTAGAAAGTCATACAATAAAAATACCTGAGGAAGTAGATGCAATAGAAACTTGAGTAAGACATAGATATCAATCTCAAAAATGGACCTAAGGAGTATGAAAGGATGGAGAGCTTTTAAGAGCAGCTTATCCGCAGACAGAAAGAGAAGAAACTTAATGATGACATTGTGAATAGAAATTTGCTCATTTAGCAAGCTAAAGAGAAGTAACTTGAGAAATAAAACACTATAGAGAGCTATAATTAAGAAGAATCCTTTTTAGATAGACTGAGAAAAAGAGACTATGCATTGTTGGATGACATGAAGATGAGATAAAGCTAAGCTCAAACTTTTAAGGTCTTCGCTGCATCTTTCAGAGTAGATCAATCAGGAGACATTAAGATCAAAGATAATAGAAATTTTGAATAGCTGGCTATCATTGATGAAGCGAAGGCAGAAGTTGAGAGAAGAAAGCAAGAATAAGAAATAGAGAGGTAACAGCTTGAGCTTATATAAAAGTCCAAGGAAGTTACTATAAAGGCTTAATAGTCCAATAAAGAATCTGTTCTAAAAAGAGCACAGAAAAGTAAAGTTTAACTTTATTAAGAAATCAAGGAGTAAGATGAGATGAACTATCAGAATATTTATGCGACTCTTAAATTGCCTAACGTAATTGGGGAAGAAGAAAAGAGTCTGATGAGAAAAACTCAGAAAATAAGCTCTCTGAGGAATATAAAGAGATCGCCAAAGAGAAGTAATAGAGGAAAGATTAAATCGGAGAAACCGAGCTTATCCTTAATAAAGAGATCTTCTAAGAAATGGGTCTCCTTTGATAAATGGTATTCACTTGTTTAGAGTTTAAAATTCCTTATTCTCTTTGAGAAGTGAATAAGAAAATCGAATTTAAACGATACTATAAGTTAATCTATGTGTGCTAATCACTCTATCAATGGTTGCTATAGATCTAGGTCCTACTTAGAAATATTTATTCTCTTATATATTTGTCGCTGAATGTACATATTACAAGCACTTTTGATAGATGACTCACTTATTCTTTGTAAGACCGAAGACGAAGTTTTCATCTTCTAGCTCTTGCTGTCTCTTCTATTTCATCTCTGAGCATGCTCCCATCATTAGGCACGCCACACATAAGACAAAGCAGACTGCATTTGCGACGATGGCAATGATTAGTGCGTCTACCTTTGAGTCAGTGTCGTGAGGGAAGTTGCGAACTAGCCACTTATTCTTAGATTCATAATCATTCATTTCAATTATCTATGGAGATTATATTAAGCCTATGAGGATGCCAAAGAACACTATGCCCACAATTAAGAGGCATGAGTATTTAAAATACTTGATTATATATGATGAGCAGTAGTAGCCGCAGCACTTCAATATGGGGTTCATTTTATTATTCTTGGCGACTTGCTAATTTATTTTCTATTATAAATACTCCAATTCGTCTAGTGCTAAATTCTTATTAAATTAATTGTCTTGTCCTCTCACACCCTCTCTTTAATTGATTGATGTGTATTAAAGTTGTTTATGAATATGCTATTGCACTTTGCGATTTAATAAATCAAAATTAATAATTAAATCTGAGTTCCAAGATGAAGAAAAACCTCAAATGTAAAAATCTAACTTAAATTAATTTGTGCATAGTGAATTTTGGCTTTGAAGATGACGCCAGTGACCAGGCAAATGATGAGAGCCAGCCTCAAACCGCTTAATCTGCCTCAGAGCAATAAAATGCAAGCAGTGCCAGTCAGCAGTTTTAGATGAAGAGCAAGTTTAATAATTTGGTTCTGGACGATGATGATGAAACCATGGAGGATCAAACTGCTGCTTATCCAAATCAAAGTAGTAGCAATAATAGAGAACTTTAACTCAAAGACTTTAGTAAAGGCGAACCTGATGAGGAGGAAGAGCTATCACCTGGTAGTGGTGGCATGACTCTTCCCCCACCAAATAGAAGAGCAAAAGGGCAATCTTCCTAAAAGTTTTCTCAATAAATTTATATTGAACATAAGAGAAGTATATATAATGGATAAACTTTGGATGATCTTTTAAAAATATGAAATAGCAATTCACTTCATCTTATAAGCTAGATTCACTGTAAAATTATTACTTGCTATCGAAGAAAATAAATGATTCTTTAAATATCATGCTCACACATCATCTTAAAATTATGATTGGTTATTGGTGCGAAAATTAGAGCTTAAATTTATGATCTATTAGATTTGGCCAATAGTTTTGTTAAATAAATTTAGCTTAAGAAATTAATTTTTATATTTCTCAAACTCAAAAATTGAAACTTGGGAGCGCGGCTTCTGGAGGAGGTTTTAGTTTGAATAAAAAGAAACTTACTCTGATGGCAGATGATGATGACAATAACAACGAGCCTTCTAATCTAAAGCAGCCACATCGAAATTCATCGAGTGTTCATCTCTCTGATTCAGAAATGGCAGCAGGCCAAAACAGGAGATCCAGTGACGAGGCTCAAGAGTTTGGGGGTACTGGCTTCTATGAAACTGGCAAGAACAAGCAATCAAATAACGGGAAGGAAGCAGGACAAACCTTTAATGAGCTGAAAGAGGAAACCAAGCAATTCCAAATGCGCCCAGCAGTCATGACCTCTAAATACCAGAAGATCAATATAGCAGAGCAGTTTGAGAAGGCTGTATTTAATCCAAGCGGCAGCAACAACTTCCAGCCTATAGTAAGTGAAAGTGCGGATTCTAGCAATAAGAAGCACTTTGATTTGAAATCAAGCGAAAGGAGCAGTTAGAGTGGCCACCTCAATCAAAGTGAGGGCTTAAAAAATAAATAATCACAATTCATTGTATAATAAGCTCGAGAGTCAGTAAGAAAGGAAGAGGAAGTCTGTCTATTCCTTATGCTCTGATTGAAGGCCAGAGCCTTCTTAAGACATGTCCTACAAGTGGGTGTTAAGGAACGAGAAAGTACAGCTAATTGAAGGAGGCATCACCCTCGAAAGGTTTGAGTTGGAAAGTAAACTAAGAGACTTAGAAACTGAGTTCAGGCTAGTAAGAAAACTTACTGAGACAAAAGAGCATGATAATAACCAAGAGGCTTATGAGAAAGAGAGCTCCAAGTTCAATAGATATCAGAAGATAAGACCATTTTTATAACCTATGTATGTATTATACAATTCAAGCACACAAGAGTGAGACTTGCTTAGAGAAACGCAGATATCTTAGACTCGTACATTAACGCAAATTATATTAACACTTCAACCCACTAGAATGATTAATTATTCATCGCAACTTAAGGCCCACTTCCTATAACAAGAGAGAACTTCTGGAGAATGATTGATCAGGAATAAGTACAGTTGCTCGTCATGCTTTGCTGCGTAAAGGAAAATGGACAGACGAAATGTGATTAGTACTGGCCAATAGAGGTGGTTGAATGTTTTTATTTTATTTTTTAGAGATAGAAGAGCAATTCGACTATGATGATAGCAGTCTCTCTGTCTCCTTACTTTCTTCAGAGCAAATCTTCCCTAATCTGCTGCTTAGGAAAATACGTATCGTTAATCTTGAAACCTCGAGCGAGAGGATACTTAGTTCACCTGTAGTATCTAGCCTGGCCTGACTACGGAGCTCCAGAGTCCTCGGATTTTAAAATAGTATCGATGATCCTGGATTTTATCCGTGAGCATCACAAGCTCTCTTTATCAAATAATCTTGAAAACAAAATAGTAGTCCACTGCAGTGCGGGCATAGGCAGAACTGGAACCATCCTGGCTATTTATAACATTCAACTCGCCCTTGAGAAGCTTTATAAGAACAGAGAGCTGCTGATACAAAATAATTAGTTCCAGTTACTATCAATAGAAGAGAAAGAGGTAATCGAACCGAGAATTTCAGTATTTGGTGTGGTCAGGAGATTAAGAGAATAGAGATACTGCATGGTCCAAGTCCTTAGTTAGTACGAGTTTATATATGAATACATAGGATACTGGTTAAATCAAATGAACTACATAAAGAAAAGCCCGAAGCAGCAGAGTCAAGGTTTGAATTTGAATGTTTGACACTTATCTATAATCATAACTCCAATTTTACAGCAAGATTAACAATTAAATATACTTTTCACGCACTTATACATCTCTTATTTCAAACTTAATTCATTAAAGCTCAACAAACTATCAAATAAGCTTTTGATTTTAGATAAATTCCATAGTTGAATTGTTGTTGTAGTTTCTCCTCTAGTCAAAGTCTTATCCCGTTGCATTGCCTCTTAATTAGTCGCTAGGTCTAGATCGAGCACTACTACCGCAGCTCTCATCATCAAAATAGCAAGAGATAGCGCTCTTAGTATATTGACTATACTTTTTCCTATCATACCGATAACTCACTGGCCTTTCATTGCTGATATCTCTTAACAGTTTCTATGGCATCTATTCGTTCTAGCTATCTTTCATAGCTCTATTCTACTTGCTTAATTCTAAAGCTGTAGCACTTCTGAATAATTTAAGACTAGCAGGATTGGCTGTGCTTTATTAAAGGTAAGACTTTTAAGAACTGTCCATAGTAACTGCCAAAGGAAGATAATGGAGTTTGTATCCTGATACTCCACTTTACGTTTGAGAATAGAAATCATTGCCTAATTAAGATAATTTATGTATGAAATTAACACATGTATGCCCTCAATTTTCAACTATTTCACATTAATAAGATCTCTCTAGCTATTCTATATCAGATTTTAATGTCTGGTTTACTGCTCAACTAAGTCCAAATTCTTAAGTGGCTTTTGGACATCTCCTTGGATTGTAGAGACTCTCACATTTTCAATATCTATTTAATCTATTTCTGGCTAGTTCTATTCTGTCACCTAATCGAATATAAACTCGGTGGATGAAATTCTCGAATCTGATAACCCTAGAATTTACTTTTTGCCACTTTGCTTGAAGTACTAATCATTCTTCAATTAATTTTCCTTTTCAGCGCTTGTTCCTTCTGCAGGCCTCGACAGAGTCCAGTAGTCATTTTCATTTACTACTTAGTCAGAGCGAGCTTTAACTTAGCTGCTACTAAAGTAGTCTGATGCTTTATTGACTCTGAGACCTTCATTCTTGAGATGATTTGAAGAGAGGGTGTGGAGATGTAGCAGTTGAGTATTTGTATTTACTCTATTTGAGATCAGAATATCTTCGTCATTGAACGAAAACATCTCTTAAGGCTTTATGAAGCTTCTTCCCTTTTTGGTTGAGAGAAGTTGGAGATCCTGATGAAACATCATTTCGCTCTTGTTAGCCAAAGCAAGCGAGGTGTACTGTAGCTTGTTATTTATGTTGTCATGGGTTTATTTTAGTCCCTCAAAGCTAATGTCACTTTCTGATAATTCCTCAACTTCCAAATCCTGATAGACATTATGAGAAACCTTTTTATTTTAGTTCTAAAGCTGTCTCTTCCTCTTTTTCTCATCACTGAGCTACACTTCATCAATGTTTTAATCCAGATAAGTATTGCGATAGCACGATTGCGAATCAGGAAATGAATATAGTTGTTCTTTCTCTAAAGGGCCACTCGTTGAAAATTACTCTTATTACTTCTAATGCCTTTCTAGTTGATAAATCTCTAAAGCCTACATCACCAAATTTTGCAGATTTAAGAAGATCTAGCCACCTTTTAAACTGCAGTTAGAGCAGAATAGGCCTTGTAGACCTTTGACATTCCTCAAGATTTCACTAAGAACGACTTTAAGTAGTCCTTGATTAGATGTAAGATCTGGAGTCACATTTCCTTCTTTTGCTTTTAGGAGAGCTGATTAATTAAACCTACTTTTAGACTTCTTCTTTTCCTTTAAGTTTGAGGTGGGAGGGAGACCTAAGTGTTTGTTATTATAAATTGAATATTAACTTCCCATTTAGGCTTAAGTAGGAGATTTTGCATTTGATAAAGTGAGATTTGGAGCTCTGGTATTGCATTACAAGGACGCAATTTATTTGTTCTAAGACATTGTTTGAAGAATTAAGCACTCCTTTTAATTTGAATTCTATAAATAAAAATGCTATCACATCTATTATCGGAGTAGTAATATTAAATTTGAATGTAATTTTAAGGCGAGTTTAAACAATGCTTAAAATAAACTCTGTTTGGAAGCAGATAATTCAATACTTATGTTAAAAACGCACTCAAACTCAGTGAGATGCGTGCTCCTTCTTCCAATACTTGAGGGTCTTGTCGGAGTTGTGGTTGGGGTCCATAGCTGCGGAGCCTGGCTTCCACTTGCTGGGGCACACTTCTCCGTTCTTGTCTGCGTGTTGGAATGCTTGCACGAGTCTGAGGATCTCGTCAACGTTTCTGCCAACTGGCAAGTCGTTAACTTGGAAGTGGCGGAGGACTCCGTTGCCGTCGATGATGTAAGTAGCTCTCATGTGAAGAGCATCATCCTTGGTGAGGCAACCGTAAGTCCTTTCCAATTTGCTTGGTGAGGTCAGCGAGCATGGGGATCTTCATGCCTCCGAGTCCTCCCTGTTCACGGGGCTTCTTTGCGAACTCCTAGTGAGTGAAGTGAGAGTCAATTGAGCAGGCAATCACCTCAGCACCTAAAACAGTTAATTAGTTATCAATTTATAAGCCATTTAATGCATATCTTCTAAATATGGATGTAAAACTCTCGTCTGCTAGAGAATCCATTCTTATCAAGTGATGATAGTCATTATAAAATTGGCTTTGAATAGACTTACCATTCTTTCTGAAGTCATCTGACTTGTCGCTGAACTCAATGATCTCAGTGGGGCACACGAAAGTGAAGTCAAGGGGATAGAAGAAGAGCACCACATACTTGCCCTTGTAGTCATCGAGTGAAATCTTCTTGAACTGATCAACGTGCCATGACATGCCCTCGAACTTGGGAGCAGGGTGCTGGACTCTGGCCTTGACTGCGTACATCCAGGCGTTGGGGCATCCACCCTCAGAGAAGCATCTGAGAGAAGCTCCCATGGATCTCTTGAGGTAGAGACCTGAGGTTTTATGCATGTACTTAGCAAGAGATGCATTTTCTTTTGACTTCTAGAATTTAATTATTATTGCTCAAAATATAAAAATAATGACTTAAATTATCTTCAAATTTTAGTGGGAGAATATATCTTTAATGTTCAGTACAGAATTACAAGGCATCACGGAGTTAAGATTCAAGATATCCACAAGATTACATCCCACAATATCACTCCTCTCTCTTTCATTATTTGAGCGGATAACTGTTGAGAGAAATAAATAATTTGAAATAAACAATCATGGATTAGCAAAGTCAAGATCTAAACTCTCTAAATAATCGCAATGAGAGATAGTATGAAGAATAAGATGATTTCCTTCGGCTTCTTGAAGTATAAAATGAAAATGATGATGATGGTGAAGAAGGTAATCCAGGTGAATCTGACCCTGAAGATAATGTACAAAGTGATATGAAAAATCTACTCAAGTTTATTCATTTTGCCTGGCTCAATTGTAGACGAGTACAATTAATTTATCGCGCAAAAACCATGTGATATTGAAATGGAGGATTTATCAGAGTAATAAAACAGCAATACTTAAAATAACTAGAAGTCGAATTAGCAATCTGAATAACAAGATTAAGAGATGCTGATAGATACCTCAACTCATTAAATACAAGCCATTTAGTCCACTCAAAGTCTATAAGGAAACTAAAAGCTGATTAATCCTTTGGATATTAGATTCCTTAAACCAGTACAAATGAGGGTATTGAGCAATTTGAACTTAAATGCGAATAATGCCATCCTTGAATACTTATTCTACTTCCCAACTTACTTTGATGAATAACTCAATCCGGATCTATTGATGTCTGAAGCCTCAATTTAAAAAGATGTACTCCATAAGATCCTCGATAATGACCTGCACACTTTGATTTAGAGAAATAAGCACTACTGTTCTGTGGTGTCTTTCGAGCACCATCACTTGAATGGATAGATGGTCTACAGTTTTCCAACAATCACAATTTTATTATAGTTTATTATGCGAAGTAGCTCATATGCCTGCCCGTGTGTTAGTGTAGCTATTTGAGCTGAATCATAAGTAAATCGAGAAGCTTGCAGTATTCTAAAATTCCTATAGTCAAACTCAAATAAGTGAAGATCAGTCTTTGGGAATGACCTAGAACTATTTAGCTGACGACTTTTGTAAAAATGCTTTTGCAAATATGAAAGATGCCTTGGCTAAGAATGAAATAGAAATAAAGATTATGAAGTTCATTGCTCAAAATCATAAGCACTTTGAAGCTGTTCTAAATTAGCAGGAGGAGAACTTTTATCGGTTTATGACTTAGAACGCCATAAAAGTAGAAGATTGGAAAAATAGTGACTTGGAGGATATATATTTCACTAAGTTGTTTGACTCGATAGAAAGCTACAAGTATCTCTCTGACTAAAATGAGACTTCCATTTAGGATATCAAGAGACAATTCTTTTAGCTGGACTAGAGCCAAAGATAAATCAGGTAATCTGCCTAATCTAATTTAAGGTCAGGTCGGAAGAATGACTAGAAATAATCTATGTATGACAGAGTCAAATTAGAGGAGCAAAAGAAAGAGGAGTAATTAGCTTTTTATAAATGATAAAATGAGTAACTGAGACGCAATCTTCAAATTATATCTGGAGACAAAGATGAATATGATGAGGAACTAGGGAGGCCTAGAGGACATCCTAAAATCATTGTTACTCGTCCTTAAGATCTCAGTCAGTCTGACTCAAATTATTCCTCAGAAGCTTCCAGAATGATATCAAAAAATTTACTATTCATTATAATTAAGTTATAACTATATTTCTATTTGATTTTTCTTTCAATTATTTAATAAAAATCATGTTAATTTGAATGAGGTACAACAATTAGTCAGATGATCAAGAAATTGAGGAGTATAAGAGACCTGAAAGTAAGGTTGAAACACTTAAGACCTTGTTCATGAAACAATATTTTATACAGTTATGATAGATAATTTGCTATTAACAAATGAGGATGAATTCTAACAACAAGCAATAAACTTCAAAACAAAAAAGGGAATATAGCACTAGCAAAGAGAGGCCAAACTTTTCATCTAGGTTTATTGTTCCAAGGAATAAAAAGGCAAACAACAACTATAGTAGCAATAATATGGAGAAGAATCCAGATCCCTCTCTATCTAATTCCTCTAAGTCAGTAAATAGAGTGAAGCAATCCGGATGGGGAAAGATTGTTGATTACTACAAGGCTGCAGATACGGCCTCTCACACAACTGCTCAAAACACTGATAGGAGAAATTTCAGATAAGCCTAAGGTGGAACGGCCGCTAAGATGGCTAGCTTAGGCTCTCTTTTTCACAAGCCTGAAGCAAAGCAAGCCACTCTTAGCAACTCATATTTCGAAAAAGAAGAGGGATAGCTTTTGGTTGATGACTTAGTGAGGAGAATCAATTCGATAGATCTTTAAGAAATGATGACATACTATCTTCAAAGTAGCGATTTTTCCAAAGCTATTAATTAAGAGTTGAATGACATTCTTATTTATCTCATAATTTTTTTATTCAGAAGCACATATCTTAGAATCAATTAATCACTGTTGAGGACGATGATGAGCCGATAATGTGTGAGGACAGAGCGTATAAGAGAAACGATTTAGAGTCTATCACGGATTCACTCAGACTCTATTAAAGATCCCTTCAAAACTATAATCTTCACAGCTCAAGCAAGTAAATCAATAAGATCTGCTTCTCTTTCAACCTATTTTGGAAACTGTTCACAGAAATTTTAAAGTCCGATCTTGTGGAATCAAGATTGAAGAAGTTAGCTCTAGAAAAAGTCTAATGTGAGATTTTGAGTATCGTTCGCTTTCTTAATATTCACTACTTGATGCTTTAATCTTCTTTTGATAGCCAGACTACTCTTTTGATGCATTTGATTATGGTTATTGATCTCTTCCTCAAGGAATCTAGCTCCGAAAGCGCAAACTAAAGACTGTTTTAGGATATCAAGCTTGAAGGACTATTTGCAATTGTTGAATACTTAATAGTATACGTTTTGAAAATACTGATAAGCTATGACCTTAAAATTCAAAGAGACTTCAGGAGGAAGACTTTCAAAGCTGCTTTTGTTGTCATGAAAATAATTTAAGAGAGCCACCTTAAATCTCATATGAAAACAATTTTAAAGAGTTTCATGCTGCAGATATATGAGGCCAAAATAAATCATGAAAGCATGGATGGGTTTGTTGAGTTCAGAGGGAAGAGATAGATCTGCTTAAATATGAGCGAGAAAAGTATGAGAGACAAGCTCAATAATTTAGACGTCATTCTCTATGGCTACTCCCTCCTCATAAACTATCTATATAAAAGATCATTACGTTTTGTGTGAAAGTATTTGCTTTATTTGTTCTGGATTATAATCAAGCCAGTGATCAAGATAGGTAAGACTACTTCGACTGGACCCTCATGAATGCTTTAAACCTCAATCGAATTTAATTATAATTTTCAATAACATATTATAATTGCTGTTTACTACTGAGCAGAAGCTCATCCTAGCATAATTTTAGCCAACTGACTTTGAGACTACTCTCCTAGCTTTTAAACAGCCATCCTAAAAACATAACCTAAGATTCTTTCGTAGTGATCTATAGCAATTACCTCCACAAAGCAACACTTTAATCCTCTACTAAACTCACCATTAAAAGATAAAAGGAGGAGATTGAAACGCTCATGCAAGATTACTTATCTGAACAAAGGGCTCAAAATAGTCTGGCTTTAAAAAAGAGAAGTCCTGATATGCTTGAAGTATACCTCAAGCAATAAGATTAAAGGCAGATTAAGCAGCTCTACCAAAAGATTATTCAGACTTTTAGGCCCTAAGGTTCTGCTAATAATATTTAATAACCAAGCTTTACTCCAAACTAAATTGACATAGATGAGTTTCATCAGTTCTAAGCTCAGATTAAATTCATAAGAGCTATTTAAAACGAGGGACAGTCGCTCATCATTTTGAAAAAGTGCATCTAGATTATCAAGGACCAAATTTAAAAAGCAGAGTTTGTTCAAAGTGCTTATTTGTACCCTATCACTAATATGCTCATCAAAGTTTTCATGCAACTTTCCTTCTCTAAAAGTGACAGCGAACAACTTTAAGATCATGCTAAATGTAAATCATCTTCTATTTCATATTGAGAGAAAATGAAAGATAAACAAATAATGAATAATATTTTAAGCAGACAAAGTAATAACTCCTCTCATCAGAATTCTTTATTGATTGAGCAATGACCGTCCTAAATGACTTTTCAATACTTCATTGATGTGATAATGACTAAGAGGATGGATATCTTTAAGTCAGTGGTAGATAGTGGGACAAACCTAACCTAAAATTTTGAAATAGTTGACTTCAACAACTTGAAGCATCATTTCACTCTATATGATTTGGTTGTTAACTTTGGATCTTTGGAAATGCTAAAATATTTATGGTAAGCAATCATCTTCAAGAGTATCCTTGAATATAAACTGGTGTTTTAGTTCAAAGAACGCAGATTTTGCTAGAGAGCATTATAATAAGCAAATGAAGGCAACGCTATTAATGCTTGCCAGTAGGAATGGAAAGCTAGACTTTGTAATTTATCTAATGGAAGAAGGTAACTTTAATTATCCTGCAATTTTTTCCTTATAGTTAAAGTGGATGGGTTTGCTAAGAATGAGCAAGGAAAGGATGCACACGATATAGCAGTGTATGGTGGTAAGGTGGAAATAGCTTAGTATTTGGAGAGGACTTTAAACCGTCAAGCAAATTGGAGAGCTAGAAGGAATGTCTTATTTCTCAGATAGAAAGGATAAAAATAAGTCGCAAAAATACCTAGGAGTGTATTTCAGTCGCTCTTGGAATATCTTTGAATTTAATGGATTTATAGCATTTTCTTAAACTGACTTTATGATAACACACTTTAAAAATTTGAGAGAAAGAGTAAAAGAGAAAATTAATCAATCGATGGTGGACTCTCTGACAATAATTCAACTTTAATCCACTTAAAACTAGACACAAGCTAATAGTTTACTGTCCAAAGACCAAGATGGATTTCTCTTACCTAAGAAGGAGTTCCTAGGTTATATAGAGGTTGAAAATCTGGAGGGTAATAAAGTTTATAGTTTAAGTAATCATCAATAGGAAATGAACAAAGCAACTTAAGGGAGAGATTGAGAAGGGATTCCTAAAACACAATCAAGAGAACTTCTGAGTTAACTCCTCACTTGCGAATTGGGTAGTTACTAGGAGAGGGTGCTTATGGTAAAGTGTATAAAGCTTTGAATATGCAAGATGGAAAGACCCTCGCTGTGAAAGTGATGAAGATGCAGTAAGAAAATCTGAACGAAGAGAAACTTGAAAAGATCATTCTTAATCTACAAAAGGAAATTACCCTTCTTAAGAACTTAAAGCACTAAAATATCGTCAAGTATTTGGACTCTTGCCTAATTAATGATGCTGAGGTCAATATATACATGGAATTCTTGCCTGGAGGTTCGATCTCATCTCTCATTAAAGAGTACGGCGCCATGGAAGAATGCGCTATTCAGCATTTCACAAAGCAGCTCTTGAGGGGTTAGAATACTTACACGAGCATCACATCATTCATGCAGATTTAAAGGGAGCGAATATTTTGTTTGACGGATTGGAGAGTGTGAAACTCTCTGACTTTGGAGCTGCAAAGTTCATTGAAAACTTGTCAGCTATCAGTGCTTCTCAGTCAGACATTTGCTAATCTGTTAAAGGGTAGGATATTTGTATATATGTATGAACTTACTTGTAGGAGTTTGTATTGGATGGCTCCAGAGATGATAATGCAGAAAGGGTATGGAAGGAAGATAGACATTTGGTCATTAGGCTGTACAGTGATAGAGATGGCGTCAGGCATGCACCCTTGGCCAGATGTAAAGAACTACCCTACTCTAGTGTTTGAGATATTGAACCAAAGGATTCCCTAAATACCAGATCATTTGTCAGATAATTGCAAGGACTTCATAAAACAATGTCTCCGTCATGATAAGAAAGCAAGACCAAGACCCACCGAGCTGCTTTCGCATCCTTTCATTACATAAAAGCTAAGGGGAGTTGAATGAATTTAAAGCCACTGCATTAAAATTAGTTATGTATGAAATCTAACCTTAAGTTAATTGAAATTTAAAAATTACTTATAATTTAATACTATTTAAAATAAAAAATTTGTTCCCAAAAACAGACTTGAAAATGATCTTCATGATGTAGCATCATCTATCTGATTGATATATTTTTATATAAACAATTTGAAAATATGTTTCTCTTATTATTTTGTATATATCTTATTAAACTTCATATCTACTCATGCTCTTGCTCTCTAATTAGCAAATCATCATAAATCTAAAGCTCTTAATTTAGTCTCAGAAAGAGTGAAAGGAGAATAAATTATAGTTTAAATCCTCTTTGTTAAATATATATAACCTTATTGACTATTTAAAGATAGCGCTAAGATTTGAATTTCGTAAATGCATCATCCTGTGTTTAATCCTCCCGTTTAGAAAGCCAATGTCAACCAAAATCATCATAAAGAAGCAAGGTGACAAATACCAATGGTCGCAGACTGAAGACTCCCTCAACATATACTTCCCAGGAGTGAAAAACGTTGCCTTGAAGAACGTGGATGTGCTCTATACTCCTGAGTTCCTAAAAATCAACGCTCCCTCCATCAAGTACATCGCCATCATTGATTTCGTGAAACCCATCGACTCAGAAAACCAAAGCAACAGAATCCAGCTCCAAGACGAGGGACTTGAAGTTTATCTCAAATCTTAATATTTTATCTCATGAAGGCGCCCGAGGCTTATGGCATTTGGGAGGACTTGCAGATCAGAGATCCATATATAACTCGCCACTTATTTTCTTATTGCTTATATTGCCAAGACTTGATAAAGAGAAGAGAAGAGGCCATTAAAAGACATTACCAGAGAGAGGAGCAAAAGTTCAAAGATGCAGCAGACAAGAAAATTAAGATGGACAAAATGTCAGTTGACCAGCAGATGAAGGTAGAGGAGTTCTAGAGAAAGCAGCTTAAGAAAATTAAGGAGGAACAGAAACAGTTGGCAGAGAATGAATTGTACCATGAAATAGACTAGCTTGGAGTGCAGGATTAGAAACTTCTAGAACAAAAGAGCAAGATAGAGCAAACTACCATCAGACAGAGCTAGCCAGAGCAAAGTAAGGCCTATGCTACTACCACTAATCAGAACAAGGAGAATGTACAATAGCAGCAATAGATTAGCAGAGAGAAAGGTCCCATTCCAGAGTTTAGAGACTACTAGAATTTCAGTTTCAAAAATAAGCAGGGAAGCGACATCTTCGGAGATGAAGATGAGATCGAGACAGTCTCCTCATCTTAGCTGAATCAGAGTAGACAAAACACATCATCCTAGCCAATAAGGAATCAAACTGCGCACCTGTATCTCATGTGACTGAAGTGAAAGATAAGGAGTCTTATGTGGAAGAAGTTACAGAGGAAGAGGCAGCTGAAATCTAGAGACAACAAGAACTCAAAAGACTACAGGATGAGCATATTGAAGTCCCAGTACCTGAAGTAAGAAACCAGAAAGACGTGAAGATGGACTTCACTGAGAGACGCTTTCCTCATTTGCCAGCTAGAGAGTCCCACATGAAGGAACCTCCCTATCCTAAGTCCAAGAAAATTGACAAGAAGAAGACTGATGTCTATATAGATATTGAAGACAAGGACCCAGTTTGGCTCAAGGACAAGGGCGACCATTTCTTCAAGAGAAATGATTACTACTCAGCAGCTAACGCTTACTCTAAAGCATTGGAGTTTGATAAAGAATTTATGATGGGAAGAATAAACAGAGCGACTGCTTGGCTTAAAATGAGAGCATTCTAAAACTGCATTGATGACTGCACTGATATCGAGACTCAAATAGAGGCTTTGAAAGAGAGCGAAAGAGAAGATGAATTCTATCAGAAGTTGCTGGCTAGAATATTTGTAAAGAGAGGAGCCTCCTACTGCTGGTTATCCTAATTTGAAAAGAGCATAGGTGAGTTTGAGAAAGCTATGAAGTACAAGGGCGTCTATAATGAGCAAGAAATTTAGGAGATGGAGAGAGATGTGGAGAGGATCAAGAATAGACACAAGTCTTAACTAGTCAAGCAGGAAGGAGATTAGAAGTTTGCTGCAAATGATCTAGATGGAGCTCTTCAAATTTCTTTTTTTGTTGTTGAGAATTATTGAAATGTACTAGGAGGCTTTACAATTGGATGGTTAGAATGAGTATGCGAATGCAAACATTGGTTTAATCTATATGAAGAGACAGGACTATCCAGGCTGCATCGAATACTCTACAAGAGCTTTGGAGATAATAGATTACTTCATGAATGAAACTCGTTCCTTCAACAAAGACAACCGCCTTGAAGTCAAAGTTTTGCTTCGTCGTGGCAAGTCTTATGAAAACATAGGAGAGTATGAGAAAGCTAAAGAAGACTTAGACAGGGCCTTGAGTTTGGAACCGCAAAACGGAGAGGCAAGAACACTTGTTAAGAAAGTTCAAGAGAAGTTGGACTAGATTTTGTTCGAGCAATACAAAAACCAAGCCACTGAGTATTAGAAGGCTTAGAACTTTGCAGGTGCTTTGGAGTACTATGAGAGATGTCTGAAGCTCACTAAGAAGGTGACCTCACTGGATAACATAGCAGTGTATGTTAATAAGATAGCATGTCTGTTGAGTCTTGAAAAGCACGACAAGGTTGTTTAAGAGTGTAATGACGCTCTGAGGCTTATTAAGAACTTCAAGAACAAAAGTGAAAACGCTGCTTCTACAGGTTCAGGCAAGGGAGAAGACAAGTAAAGTGCGGCTGCTGCAGTTGAGGAAAAGAAGAGGCTCCTTCAGATGGAGATCAGAGTCAGTGTCAGAAGAGGAAACGCTCTTGCGAAGCTAAACAGAGTTACCGATGCTATTCAAGAATACGAGAGAGCGCTGAAGTTGGATCCACAAAATGAAACTATTAAAAAGGACCTGGAGATCTTAAAGAGAGGAGCATGATAGAGAGATAGTAGTATAATTCCTAACTTTTTTATTTACGTAATATAATACTTTAATATAATGACTCTAATTATAAAAAAGTAAATTAGCAATCCCTATCCTAAGATAAAACTATTATTATTCTCTGTATCACTGCTTGAATTAAGTTTATTAGCATCTAACTTTTTGTGTGGGTCTGACTTGATATTTTATTTAATCTAATTTATTAAAAGTATATAAAATGAGTATAGCGATGCACCAAATCATAGATAGACTTTGGCTTGGCGATATGGCGGGTGCCTACAATAAACCTTTCTCATATAGGACTTTTTATTATGAGTTTATGTGAGAGTTAAGATTCTCCTGAAGAAGAATAAAATCACACATATATTAACAGTGGCGGAGGGTATCAGTCCCAAGTTTCCAGCTCACTTCAGCTACAAAATCATAAGGATTCTAGATTCACCACAAGCTAACATCAAGTAGTACTTCCCATCTTGCCTGCAATATATCAAGGAATGCCTGTCCACGCCAGGTTGTTCTGTTCTTGTACATTGCTTTGCGGGAGTGTCTCGCTCAGCCTCTGTAGTTATCGCTTATTTGATGCAGGAGCTTGGAATGAGTTACCAGGATGCTTCCTTGCACGTGAAGAGACAGAGATATTTCGTCTGTCCTAATGATGGCTTCAAACGCCAATTACAACAGTTTGCGAAAGAACTCAAGAGAGGAGGAGGAGCCACCAGTTAGAAGAAGTAATAACTCGAATCAGAGCTTGCAGGCAGGATTAATTTAGAAGAGTAGGCAATGATATCAGCTCATGGATAGAGTCTCAGCGCTACCTACTCTGGTGGGTTTGGAGGCTCTTAGAAGATGATTATGTTCGGCGGGGCAGGGTCAGGAGGGAATCAAAAGCATTTGATGATGAGAACACTTCAGAGCGAGAACAGAAACACAGACAGAGTGTTTGGAGGATCAGTTACAAGAGACTAATTCCACTCACGGTCTAACACTAAAGGAGGAGGGCCGATATTTACACCGGGGGCTGCCATGATAAATAATGGGTTCAGTGGGGTGAGTGGGATGTACTTAGATGGAAGATATGGTCTGTTGAGCACAGTGATGGACATGAATGGCAACTTAGCAAGTGGTCCTTTGATTGGTCATAGAGCCTCAATTGATTAAGGTTCTAAGGGTTAAGTTGGATTTCAGGGTACCCCAACTAAGTTTATTCAGCAGTTTAAGAATCCAGCTTTCAGAGCCCACACCAATCATCTTATTTCTGGATTATAAAACTAGAGCTCCTATTTCTCCAAGACTGCTGGTTTTAATTATCTATCTAAAGGTTTTAAGGTGCTTAACTCGCTTAAAATAGATTCCCAAAATACAAAGAACTACTAGCACCCAGTAATGTAAAACCTAAACTAGCCAGGCTAAGATTAAGGCTACAGAGCTTACAACAACGGAGCCAATTTATCAGTCAAATAAAATCTAATACTTCCTCAACCTAAAATAGAAAATTGGCAGCTATGATATTTACTATTGGGGTATAGTTTAGTTAATCGAGAGCTTCTTCTCAAGGACCTCAACCCTCAGGTCTACTTTTGGCAAAGTAGCAGTAACAGCAACAACAATAACAATATCCACAGCTGCTCAACATCAACAAACCAACTTCAATAAATGCAAATGGTTCTATTGATCAGGGATAGTATCAAGTCCTTCAGGGACCTTCCAAATATAATTCGAAGAATGTAAGAGCTCTCTCTTTAAAATTAAAAATATTAATCTAGGTTAAATTGTTATAAAAAAATTAAGGTCATTTTTAATTCTAAGATTACTATTTTTACGTTTATTACTCTCGCTTAATATTGCATTTTTATTTGTGATTTAAATTTTTTGAAATCCTTTTATTTATAAATAAGTTTTGATAATTATAAAATTATTTTTTTTAAAATTATTAATTTTCCATTTCAGTTTATAATTTTGGAGTAGCAATATTATTTTGTCTTAGAATCCCCAACCAATTGTCTCTGCCAAAGTCTGATACAAGCTTAAAGCAATTTCTCATCATAATGCATAAAGAAGTTCTTTACAATTAATTCGAAGAATTTTAAATCATTCACACCTCTCGATCAAAATATTTAAAGATCGTTTGGAATTCCAAATATAACAATTCTCACTAATCATAGGCAACCTTCTCCTCCTCCAGGTCTTCACTCCTTCCATTCTTGCTGACATAGGTTCCCTTGCTCTGTCCCTTATAGCAGCAGTAGTTGTCCCACCCTCCGTTCTTTCCGTCGTTGTAGTTCCTAAGCAGCAACGAGTTAGTGGCCACGTCCTTGTTCTTAGTATTGGAGATATCAGTGACTCTGTGGAATTCCTTGGCTATGGTGCGCTGGATGATTAAGTCTTGCTCATTCTGTTACAGCTTGGCAGTGTGGTCGAAGTGGAGCTTGTCATACTTTTCATCCTTGATTGTGCGCTGATTCTTCTGCATGTGGAGGCTGATTGGGAGGATGCGAGACAGGGAGAAGTAGGGGTTGTTGATGTCGTTGCGGTCCACCTTCTCGTTCTTGTTGAGGAGGTTGGGGTTCTTGAACTTCTCAATGGGCTTCTTTGTGATCTTGGACACCCAGAAGTTGATTCTGAGTCTCCTGTCTTCCATTATCATCTTTTGGAGGTGGTCAAACTCAAAGCGCTCGTAGTAGTCAGTCTCCAAGTCTCTCAGTAATTCTCTTACATGCTCTTCCTTGTACATGATCTCCTCTGGTTCCTTTAAATCGATAGTTTCAATTATCATCTTTGCAGTGGAACCCTTCTCTACTATGAGTAACTGCAATAAGTCTGTTTTGTTTATCTCAGCAATCAACTCATTGATCTCTATGTCAGACATCACATGCAGACAAAAAAATATAATTCTAATTTATGATTGTAAGATCTTTATAACTATTTAGATAACCCAAATTCATTTATGTAATTATAGTATTTTTTATGCTGGCCTTCTCTTCCGCAAGTGAGGTGGACGAACCCATCGCAGTGAGTTCTACACTTAGCACAGAGGGACTAGTAAATAGCGTTCATGTCCACTTCTTTGAGGAGTCTTTGGGGCCCTGGCTGCATTTTCTTGCTGGTTGATGACTTGGTAGCTGTTTTACCCATAGAGATGCTTTTCGTCTCAATTTTAAATATATACTAACAATTTCAGCAGTGAGTCCAAGTCTCTTCCTTTCATTTGCTTGTTTTTCTCTAATCGCTTCTTCCAACTGCGCCTTCGCAATCTTCACACAGTTCTTGCAGAAGCAGCTGTCAACAGAGTGGTAGCACACGATAGGGCCGTACATAGCCAGCAAGTCCAGTCTGCCAGTGCTGTTCGAGTGCTCTAAGTTGGGAGGGAACAGGAACTTCATTATACTGTCCATAGTGACTCAAAATCATTTAATTTGAATGAGGTAACTTTAGTTTTGATGTACTGGAATTCTGGAGGCTTCTCTGGGACTGGGAAGAGGAAGATATCTCTCTCCTTGTTAGCAGCTTTAGCATCATCAGACCCATGGAAAGCGTTCTTGATGATGTCTACTCCATACTTTGCTCTGAGTGAATTAGGATCCTTGATCTTGGCTTCTGCTGGGTCTTTATCGCCGATGAGTTTCTTCCAACGGATGATGGGACTCTCTAACTTCACATCCTCTTCCTTGGCTTCATCATACACGCTTTCCACCTTATTTACAAGGATGAGAACCAGGGACTCTGCTGTGAGGAGATGCTCCTGAATGGGCTCAAAGAAAGAGGCATTTCTGTAGGGATAGAACAAGTTGAGGATCTCCTCTCGTGCTAAGATCTTACGACGTGAGTGAAACACCTCCAAGTTGTTAGAGTCCAAAGTGTGCATTATCTCATCCACCTATAAATAATTTTAAGTTAGCGTGAATTTCAGCAAAGATATCTGGAAATAAACTGAGTTGCAGTATGCTTGATAGATTAAATAGGCTTACCTTTTCTTCTTTGAGAGCTAGGTGGGGCTTGATTATAGCGATGGTGTAGGGGATAGGAATCAACTTTGATTTCATAACTCCTTTTTCTCAAATTATTTATAATTCTAACTCTTTCAAACATATAATCACGAAAATTCCTTAGCTTAAATGAGTTTTATAATTTGAAATTAATTTGTCATGGCTTATGCAAATACCGAAGACAGTTTCGCCTTCATCGCTCACTGGTATGATAAACTAGCCTGCATTGAGAAGCCATTCAGACTCATGTACTATCCCTTCGATAGTGCTCTTGAAATAGTAGACCTCAAAACTAAGAAGATCCATCTCAAACGCATTCGCCATCCTGCTGTTAAGTAAGAAGATCTCTACATTTAAAGATATGCATTTTCATTCATCATATAGTTTAATTCTTAAAATTTCTTATTGGTAACACTCTGGACATTTTCGGAAGAAGGTACAAGATAACGGAATTTGGAGACTAGTTCACTAAAGATCTTCTTTTTCAAAAGAAGGAGAGAACTTTCGCTATGATCAAGCCTGACGCCTACACTAACATAGGCAAGATCTTGGACATAATTTTCCATAATGGATTCCAAATCAACAAACTCCTTATGCTTAAACTAAACGAAGAGATGATCCAGCTTCTCTATCCAGAGTAATCTTTGAAAGCTTACTTTAGAGAGCTGCAGCGATTCCTCACCTCTGATGTTTGCGTTGGGTTGGAGTTAGTAGGAGAAAATAGCATAGAGAGGTTCAAGTAGCTAGCAGGGGTTGTCAATCCACTTGGCATGATGGCTGGCGATAGAGCTGGCACTATCAGAGGGCTCTTTGGGTAAGACAGTGTTAAGAATGCTATTCATGTTGCGACTGACTAAGTGAGGTACCAAGCAGAGATGGAGATCTTCTTCAACGAAAGGTATAGGCATTGCCAGACTTCGATGTTAAATAACTGCTCACTGCTTTTGATAAAGCCTCATGCGATACAGGCTGGAGATGCAGGCAAGATCATAGATAAAGTGCTTGAGGATGGCTTTGAAATTAGTGCCATGCAGACTTTCTTCTTAGACAGAGCCACTGCAGAGGAGTTCTTTGAGCTCTACAAAGGAGTGGTTCCTGACTACTCGCAGATGATAGATTAAGTTGTCAGTGGACCCATTATAGCCTGTGAAGTGCGATAAGACAATGATATTAAATTATTACTTCTCAAAAATTAATGTTGTGCAAGGTTTAAAGTCATTGTGTGGTTGCTTTGACCCTGAAGTAGGAGCTAAGAAAGGAGAAACTAACACTATCAGACAGCTGTATGGAACAGATAGAGTGAGGAATGCTGTCCACTGCACTGACGTCAAAGAAGAAGCCATCCTCGAGTGTGAATATTTCTTCGTCCTCATGCAAGAAAGGAAATAGCACTGAATTATGTAAACTACTGTAGCTTTAAATCTGATTTTATCTCATTTCCCATATACTACTGCGTATATTTGTTCACAGCATGAACAAATGAACAAGTGATTCACTTTTTGATTGAGTAAGTAGTGGTTGTGAAATTAAATATCTTCCAAATCTAAGGGAGGAGTAGTATATCGAGGAGAGAAGTGCAAAGATAATAATTTTATTGTTAATTAAATATGCTGTCGAAGGCCTTCCAGTCTGTCAGACAAGTTGCCGCAAGCAACCAAGCCCAGTTTGTGGCTATCTCCAAGAGAGGTGTCTACACCGCAGGAAGTGAGCCTCATGTGTTCATCAACAAGCACACCAAGGTCATCTGCCAGGGTATGACTGGAAAGCACGTAAGTATAAGCATCTACTCCAACATACATGAATATCATAACTTATCCAAAAACGTCATGTAAACCTTGGAAGTTTGTTGAAATATACTGAAGTAGATAATGGAGTTTACAATTTGACTAAACGCGCATATAGGGTACTTTCCACACTCAGCAAGCCATTCAGTATGGAACCAAGATGGTTGGTGGAGTCAACAACAAGAGAGCGGGCACTCAGCACTTGGGTCTCCCAGTTTTCGGCTCAGTCGCTGAGGCAAAGAAGGCCACTGACTGCGAGGCTTCAGTGATCTATGTTCCTCCCCCCTTCGCTGCTGAGGCTATCCTTGAGGCAGTGGAAGCTGAGATCGATCTCGTAGTTTGCATCACTGAGGGTATCCCAGCTCTTGACATGATCAGAGTGAAGTCAATCATTAAGTCGCAGAACAAAACTAGACTGATTGGACCCAACTGCCCAGGTATCATCAAGCCAGGTGAATGCAAGATCGGCATCATGCCCGGTTACATCCACACCCCAGGCTGCATCGGTATCGTCTCTCGCTCTGGTACCCTCACCTATGAGGCTGTTGACCAGACCACTACTGCCGGGCTGGGTCAATCCACCGTTGTCGGTATTGGTGGAGATCCTTTCAACGGCACCAACTTCATCGACGTGCTCGAGAAGTTCGTCGTTGACCCCGAGACCCAAGGCATAATCATGATTGGAGAAATCGGAGGAGAGGCTGAAGAGGAGGCAGCAGAATGGCTATCTAAGAACAACCACAGAAACCTGCCCGTGCTCAGCTTCATCGCTGGCCAGACTGCTCCCCCAGGCAGAAGAATGGGTCACGCCGGAGCCATCATCTCAGGAGGAAAGGGAGGTGCCCAGGATAAGATCAAGGCACTCGAGAAAAACGGAATTACTGTGGTCCAGAACCCCTCAAAGATGGGAGAGGGCATGGCAGCACTCATGAGAAACAAGAGAAGCGAAGGAGTCCACCTCTGAGTTAGCAGTATCTGTAGATGAGTTATATAAATCAGCAGCAGCTCATAGGAGAGTATCTAGGGGAGAGAAGAGACGTGAAGGCAAGGACACTCTCTATCTGCTCTAGACTTATCCTAAATAAAATATTTAAACTTAGTGTTAAGCTTAAATTCATCTCTTCTTCCTATCTCTTATAAATCTTTATTAAGATTTCTCTATATTACAGTAATTAGTTATAAATAATTTTGAAGTCCCTTCATCTTATTATAAATTTAGCATTTAAAAAACAATTTAAATTTTAAAATTTTGGGGAAAGGGCCTTTGTTTTGGCCCTTGACTCAAAAAAAATATTAAGTTTTGTTCCTGATAATTTTTAAAATCAATTTTTAAATTTAAAAATAAATTGGGTTTTAAAATTTTTTTTTTAAAGCTTTTAAATTGTAGTTCTGAGGATTTGATCAAGTTCCTGAGCAATGAACTTTGAGGAAATCTCCATGAAAATCTCCTTCATTTCCTGGGAATTGATCTTTGAGACAGCCCCAGTCTTTGGAGGATTTCTCCCTTCGCCCAAGGCTTCCTCGAAGAATTGTTATCCACTTGCCTAAGTTTTCTTAGGTTCACCTAGAGGTCTATGGTCACTTGGTTAACTGTTGCTCACACTACCTATTGAAGAAGACAATTATAGTTGTTGATTGAAGAGCTTTAATTGGGAACTGAGGAGCTCAGACTCTCGCTGTTCTTAGCATGGAAAGGAACGATAGTGGCTCTCTCTAGCAGAAGGGTAACTTGAAATATCCTCCTTTAGTTCCTCAACTTGTGGTAAATCTTGTTTATCTGTTTGGGGTAGTCATTTAAAGTCCTTCGCTGATTTATGCTTTGGCTGTAAGGCGTGTGTGCCATCATATCAAATATGTTAATTCTCTCCTTGTCTTAATCACTTAGCCCTGAGGGTTGCGACTGTGTGAGGGTCGATATTCTACAATTAAGGACCCTCGTCAGGAAATTTGCTTCTGGGTTTTAATTGGGGTTTTCTTGTTTACATTCCTCTCTCATCAAAATTCCCTTTTTAGGAATTTATACAAGTCAAAAGAAAATTTTTTTTGAACTTAAAGGGAAAGTTTGGAGATGATTCGGGTGTTCTGATTTAACTGGCTGGTTTTTATTTACCAATTTTTTTTTGGGAATCGTTTTTTTTTAAGTTTTTTTATCAAAAAAAAAATTTTTGGTTTTAAAAATTTTGTTTTTTTTGTTTATTTATGAATTTGGGTGATTTATTATATTCTTTTTTTTGGGGAAAGGGGGGGTTTTATTCCCCCAAAAATTTTCCTTCATTTTTTAACTTTATTTTTCGATATCTTCTGAGTACTCGTAAGACTCATTACCCTCACTCTCGCTCATCATGGAACGGAAGGACCTCTGCTGTTTCTAGCCCACTCCACCCCGTTCCACCTGCACCTTTAAGGTTGTTAGTGTTGAGAACTCCTCCCCTTGTTTGAATTCTTGATGCTGCTTCGCTATCTAATTTAGAGGGTTTTGAGGAAGCCCTTGACTAGGATGGGTTTGGATGCTTCTCTAGGGTGCTCTTGTCCAGCAAGTTAAACTATGAGGTACTCGAAAATGATGAGTCAATCACATCTCTGCTATTATTGAAGGATTAAACATAAAATAGATTTTTAACAGTAATGTCGTAGAAAATTTTTGAAATAAATTTTTCTTTCCTTTTAGCTTTTTTTAAAAAATTTTTTATTTAATAAGAAATTTTTTATTTTTTGCTTTAAAATAAATTAATAAAAAAAATAAACTTGATGAAGATAAAACTGACAATAATTTCTTCATCCAGAATCTGGTTGAATTCCTGAATCATGTGCCTTGAGCTTTCCACCTCATCGATATAAACTTCAGTGGTCAATCTTCCTTTGTGAATGCAATTTCTCCTTTACAAGTTGCTAGTCAATCCTTTGCTAGTTCTCCTGAAACTTTGGAGTGTAGGCCTTTATCTGCTTCTCTTCATAGGCTATAAGCACATCATTGAAGCACTCTCCCTTCATCATTTTCACGGACTTCACTTTCTCCAACACGTTTGCCTCATCTGCAATATAGCGGGACTACTCTCTTATCGCCACCCTTGCTTTCTGTTTTCTACTAACCAGCATGTTATCGTGGCTCTTTCTCTCTGGAGAGTTCTCAACGAAGATTTTGTTTGCTTGTTTTTAGATATGTGACTTCATAAACAACGGCAGAGAGCCATTTGAAGGAGAGAGATTCTAAAACTGGTTAAACTTGCTCTGGTTTCCTTTATTGCGAGAGGGACTGGAAGTTTGGAATAGTTTTCTCTCATCTTCTTGTATCTGTGTGATAGACTTTTACAGAGACTTCTTGCCCTTCTTCTAAGCGATTGTGATTAGCTCACCTTCAGCAATTACAGCCCCTTCTTGCTTCTGCTACTTGGGCCTGGTCCTCTTCATAGACTTCAAACTGCTTTGTATATCGGGGTCTTGTATCTTGATTTCCTCAAGGGAATTTTCTTAGTTCAGGATGATCATTCCATCTTGGTTATTGCTCTTTGTGGGTTGAAGTTGTGGACTGAAAGCCTTACCTCGGTTGCCACCTCTGTCCGAATTTCTCTCAGTCATAGCTTGAATGTTTAGATTGTTGTTATTTGTCTCAACTGATGCTTCTTCATCGTTCTCAGTAGTTTGCATCTCCTGAATCAGATATAAACAATATTCCTTTCTAGTAATCATTAAGATTGGTGAAGAGCTCTTGGAAATGTTCATACTTCTGCTGAATATCTATCGCAGTTTATTCAAGTTGATTCATGCGTTGGTCTTAGAGCACATGCTTCTTTTCAACATCAGTTATCTTTTACAAGATAATATCCTTGATGTCGTTGAAGCTCTTCACAAAAGCCTTCTCTTGCTCATTTTAAGTGCTATCGAATTCTACCTTAATTCGCTTAAGCTGCTCATTCACAGACGCAAATCTTTTGTCCATTTCCTCTGCTTAACTAACTTGCTTAAGCTTTTACTCAAGCAAGTCAACTCTTTTCTTTAAGCCTTAATGGAGAGTATCTTAAGCAAGGTTGGCATCTTCAACTTCTTTTCGCATTCCTTAGACCATCTTCTCGGTTTCCTACTGATAGTTGAAAAGCTTGTCTGTGAGTGCTAGGTCAACTTGAAGGCCAATCAAATTCTACACATCATCATCTGATAGTCTCTTTTCAAGTGCCTCCACTCTTGCTGTGATGTTCCTGTCTTGATGCAGCTGCTGCACTACTTTCTTAACTTTAACTAGGTTGCTCTAAAAGTCCTTAATCTTGCTCTCTGCAAGAGAACTTTAGGCCTTAGCATCTTTCACTTAGTCCTCTATTGCCAAAAGCTTTTGATGCTACTTGGTTTTAAACTCTTCCAGTCCAAACTCGTTCGTGGATTTCTAGTCCCAAAGAGTCCTTATTCTCTCTTCTGCACGGTCGATGAACTCAAAGACGGTAGTGAATTTGCCAGAGTATACACTTTGTAAACTCTCCTGCTTATTGTCTAAGTACTGATAGACATCAGCCTTGAATTTGAAGAAGTCCTCAAGCTTTTGCTTTTCTTCACTTTGCTTTGCCTTGAGTCTTTTCATGATGCTGCCTTCAATTTCAAACCTCTGCGCCTTTAACTAGCTTTGAAGGGTATTAATTGACTCTCCCTTTTTAGTTGCAAGAATTAAATTCTTTATTCGTTTTTAAAGGCAAAATCACTTTTCTTTTCTTTTACCTCCTTTCTGGGAAAGTCGCTTATTCTTTCTAAAGAATGTATTTTTCTTCTTTAGCATTTTTTTTTTTAAGAAAGGCGGATTGGGTCCTTTTTTTCTTCTCAGAAGCTCCCCCTTTCAAATTTTTGGGGAATTTAAATTGGGGAGACCCTTTTAACGTTTTCGAGAAAAGCCAGACTTCTTCTCCTGCTAGTTGGGGGTTTTTTTTTAATTTGGGGCGGGGATTTTCCTTTTTTTTTTACCCTTTTTTTTTTAAATTTGGTCCTCTTGAAAATAGAGTTTAAGTTTTGCTTACCATTTTTCGATAGTTTTCTCAGTTCAATTAATGGTCTCTTGCCAATTTTTTCTTTATTTTTGGGAAAAGGGTTTTAAAAAAGGCTTTTCAAAATTTTGAAAACCAAGTCAACCATGCCTTTTTGGGGCCCGCTTGGAGTTGGGGGTTTATTACCCCGGGGGTTGGCTCAGGGAAACTTGTAAGGAGAGAAAACTTTTTGGGAGATCCCTCAAATCTTTTACGCCCAAAAAAATCAATTTTCCTTTTAAAATTTTAAAAATTTTTGAATAATTTTATTGCTTTAATATTAATATATTTCTCCTTTTAATTAAAATTTTAGAAAAATACTTAATAAAATTAAAATTTGGTTTGGGGGGGGAATTAAAAGTTAAAACCTAAAATTTTAAAAAGTTGTTATCTAAAAATTATTAAATATAATTTTTAAAAATTTTTAAGTTTAAAAGGGAATTTTTTAAGGGGGACAAAATTTTACTCCCATAGGTCCGTGACCCCTTTTTTTAAGTCAGTTTCTGAAACTCTTCTCAAATTGATTGAGGGTGAATTGCCTCCAAATGAAAACAAGTGGGATGACCTCTGAGAATTAGTGGTGTCAAATATTTGCTATCCCCCTGTGAAGTAGTTATTGATGGTTGGCGAAGGGTCTCTGAGTTAGTTGAGAGTGAGTTAAGTGTTGGAAGTATTGTTGAACTTTAAACCCTTCTTGAGTTTGAGTTTGGGGTTGGCAGTTGGAGGCCTCATCTGCATATTTCCTTGGTGTATAGAGTTTGAAGGCTAGAGAGTGGAGAAATTATTTGCTCCGTTATAGTGATGAGACTAGTTGTTGAAGTTGTAAAGAGCTGATTAGTCCTTCCCTTCATACGCATCAATTCCTAAATCACAACTTAGAATATTAGAAAACATGAATAATTTAAAGCAAAACCTAACTTACGAGACAGATTCCTATCAGTTTAGCGGGAGATTTGCGCTATGGTGTCAGACCATCGAATCACATCTTGGCTTCTATTAGTCATGTTCAAAATGGATTAGTTCTGATTTTGGTGCCCCTATCCATTGAGATAAATAGCAGAATTATCGCTATAATGCCTTTACAAGTCCATTTTTTTTCTTTTCCTATTTTCTTAAATTGCAACCTTATAAATTAATCTTTCAAAAACCTAGCATTAACGGTGATTACAGAACTCAGATTAAGTGGATCAAGAAATAATCTCTTAAATAATTATCTTCTACTCTGAAAATCAGCTTAAAACAAATTCCGGGTTTAAATTTTTTGGGCAATATTCAATTCATTAATCTGTAAAATTATTTTTGGAACAAAGGGGTTAACCTCTTATTTAATTATTTAACTTGTTGTAAAAGTTCTTAAAAAATTTCTATATTCTGCATCGTTAAGTACCTATTTTTCCCCCACTTTTCTAAATTAAGGGGCAAATTTAAAAAATCGGGGGATTTTAAAATATTGGGATTACTTGTTCAAAGTAATTTTTTCCCTTTTTCTAGGTTTAACTAAAAACCTCAATCCTCAAAAAACCCTTAAACATTTTAAGTTCGGGAAATGAAAAAAAGTTTTTTAAATTTCCTTTGGGTCAGGGGTTTTGGGTTTTGAGCACTTTTGCAACTTTTTTTCAAAAATGTGGGTTTTACTTGGGTTTTCAGTAGTCCCTCTCCCTTTCTTTCCCTGGGTTTTTTCTCTCTAGCTTAAAAACTTAATTTTTTGTTGGGATGGTTTTTTTTTATTGGTTTTTATTTCCCTCCCTTTGTCTTTATTTAAATCATTCTGCTTTTCTTCTATTTCTTTTAAAATTGGTGTTCTTACTTTGGTTTAAAAAAATTAAAATTAAAAATTCCCTTTCTGGGATTTTAAAACAAACTTTTTTAAAAAGTAGCCAACCTTTTCCTTTAGTTTATATCAACTGGGCAATTATTCAATAAGTCTATTAAAAATAGTATAAAGTAAAGATGTATTTTTATTCATTTGCTCGGAGTTTTTAATTTCACTAAATTATACAACAAACATTCTATTTAAAGTATTATTAAATTTGGCAGTTCAAAGAGCTATGATATTTAGTCAAATCATCTAAAAGTTATAGATAAAATTTCTTTTTTAAAAAAGAAATAAAACAAAAAAAAAAAAAAAGGAAATTGAAAAAAATATAAAATTTATTTTTTGAAAATTAAAATTCTTTTCGCGATAAAAAATTTTTTTATAGATTTTAAAATTTTTTTTTGATTATAATTAAAATTTATTTATAAAAAATCAAATTTAAAAATGAAAATGCATCGCTTTGAAGACGAAAAAGGGGAAGTAGCTTCAGAATGAGCAAAATAGTAGGCTTCCTAACCAGCCAATGGGATTCGCAGGCGCTCTGATAATTATGGATCGGGTTTAAAAACCCCGACTAGCAAAAAAATTTTGGGAAGTGTGGTAGCTCAATAGAATACATTCATAAAACAAAAATCGCAGGGTTGCTGAAATTCAAGATGCTTTCTATTCAAGCAACCAGGGTAGGCAGAGTGTAAGAATAAGCTTTCTCTTTATAAATCTATTAGATTGTATAAGAACCGGATATTTTGGAGCAGATACCTAATGTAAAAATTAAACTTGGTTCTAATAACCTTTTTAGAAGGGGTATAAAACTTTCGGGCAAAACAAGGCAAATAGGGACTAGGATTTAAAATTTTTTATTAAATTTTTAAGCAATTTAATTTCGAATTAAATACACGATCATGAATTTTATTCCTTTGGTGCTTTTCAACTAGTTAAAGTTCTTCTTCAACTTATTCTTCTTGCTAGTTTCTATCTCTCAATTCATAGAAGCACTTAGAGTAGGATTCCTATTCACTTTCTTAGCACCACTTTGCTTTGTGCTATTGCTGACCTATGGCTAAGGAAGGTTATGATGACTTTCAAAGATTCAAAAGAGATCAAGTAATGAATCAAAAGCTATATAGGAAGATTGATCCACACTCTAAGCTCACTCTAGAAGTTAAGTCAAGTGAGTTGAAGGTGGGAGATGTAGTATATGTGCAAAGTAACGAGAGAGTACCAGCAGACTTAGTATTACTCTATACGACTGATAAGTCGGGAACTGTGTTCATAAGGACTGATTAACTAGATGGTGAGACTGATTGGAAAGTGAGGAGACCTATTAACTCTATTCAAAATTCAATCGATAGACCTGAGGAGTTGCTATTCATGGATGAAGCAGAAATTAAATGCGAGGGACCCACAAACTTAATATACGAATTCATAGGTCTCTTTGTCAACAAGAATCAGCAAAATCAAGAAGTGAAGGAGCCACTGAGCTTAGAGAACACTTTATGGGCAGAAACTGTACTTGCTTCTTAAGGCTATATTTTAGGAATAGTTGCTTATACTGGTAGGTAAACAAGATCTCAGATGAATTAAAAATTACCCACTACCAAACAGTGCTAATTAGATAGAGAGATCAATTATCTGAGCAAGATCTTATTTGGTCTAGTTCTAATTCTATCACTCTCAATAGTCTTGTTGAATGGATTCCATGGAGACTGGCTGATGTTATTTATTTATGTTCTATTTCAGAATAGTGCTCTTGCTATCAAGTATCATCCCTATTAGTTTAAGAGTAAACTTGGACTTGGCTAAAATGTGGTACTCCTACTGCATTAATCAAGATGAGCAGATATTGGGCACCGTAGCCAGGAATTCAACAATCCCAGAAGAGCTGGGAGAATCTAATTCCTAATTACAGACAAGACAGGCACTCTCACTTAAAACGATATGATATGCAAAAGGATAATGACTGAGTTTGCTCAGTTCTCGGCAGATGATACAGCTGAAGACTTGAGAGAACTCATTTACAGAAACTGCAGATAATTTGGAGAAGGCCCATGCGGAGACTATGACCTTTAAACATCAAGACCGATAGCGAGAAGGAGAGAGCAAAACTAAATATGCAGAGACTTATTGACAGCCCTTACAATTTGCAATAATGTCACTCCTGTTCATTAAGATTCCAAGGTAGAGCCACCTCAAGTTCATAGACACGATGACTTGAGCTCTTCTCATTAGGCCTCCAGAAACTTAACTCCCTAGTTATCAGCAGAGAAGATAGGTATTAAATCTCAAGAAAATTAGAACTTCTCTCCCAGATAGCACAAAGAAGAGCCTATCCTCCAAGCAAGCAGTCCTGATGAAATTGCCCTTGTGAAATTCGCCATAGAGATGAATATGCTCTTGCTCGAAAGAGATAGGACTTAAATTTAGATCAAGAACTCTGACAGTAAATATGAGAACTATGAAGTCCTAGCTAACTTCCCTTTTCATCTGAGACTAAAAAGATGTCAATTCTTGTGAGATAAAAGGAAACTGGCGAGTTATCTACTATGTCAAAGGAGCTGAAGTAGTTATGGAAACTAAAGTAAAGCCGCTTAGAGAGCTCCATTACTAGAGTTTTGTGAAAGTTTGGCCATGGAAGGATTAAGAACTCTTGTCATTGCTTAGAAAGTTCTGACTAATGAATAGACTGATCAGTTCCTTTAAAAATACAAAATCGCCACTGCAAAACTTAAGCAAAGAGAATAGCATATCTAAGCAACTGTGGCTGAATTAGAACATGATTTAGAATTCCTTGGAGTAACAGGAGTCGAAGACAAGCTCTAAAATAATGTATAGCTGACGATTGAATCACTGAAGTCTGCTGGCATTTAAGTATGGATGTTGACTGGTGATAAAGTTGAGACAGCTACAAGTATCGCTATAAGTGCTGGCTTGAAGAGTAGAAGACATCAGCTCTATTTTATGAGAGAGATTGATGACCCTTAGATTATCAAGGAGCAGCTTAAAGAATTCACTCCTAAGGTGTTGAATACTGTGCTAATTATTGATGGTAAGACTCTTGATACCATCTTGAAAGCTGATGATACTTAGAATGCATTCTTTGAAATTGCAATCAAAGCTCCTTGCGTCTGTGTCTGTAGGTGCAGTCCAACTTAGAAAGCAAGAATCTGCTAGCTGCTAAAGAAATATACAAACGGAAAGAGAATTGCAGGAGTAGGAGATGGAGGTAACGATGTTGGCATGATTCTTGAGGCAGATGTCGGAATCGGTATTGTTGGAAAAGAAGGAATGCAAGCATCCTTAGCCTCAGACTTTTCTATTATGGAGTTTGGATATTTGAGGAAGCTGATTCTATGGCATGGAAGACTCTCCTACAAGAGATCTGCTGTACTTTCATAGTTTGTAATTCATAGAGGACTCATTATCTTAAATGAAAATAAATAATTATTAGAATCTCTGTTATTCAAGGAATTTTCATCATCCTTTTCTATTCGTTAGCTATTCCAGTTTATAATGGATTCCTGATAAAAATTGAATAGAATAAATTGAATTAATCTTTATTAAGATGCTTGGTTATGCCACTGTTTACACGAGTTTACCTGTTTTTTCTTTGGTATTTGACAGAGATTCTAATGTTGATGCTGTACTCAAATTCCCACCTCTTTACAAGACACTTTAAAAAGGAAGGAACCTAAACTTCAAGACTTTTTGTATTTGGGTTTGGAAGTCTCTCTTCTAGGTATTATATATATTCTTTGTCATGCTATATATAGGGCTCTATGATTCTGCTCTTCTCTATTTTGTTCTTCAACGACTCTTACGCGAACATAGTGACAATTACTTTCTCTTCTCTGATCTTGATAGAAATTCTCAACGTTTACACTCAGGTAAGTAATCTTAACCAAGCATTATAATTGTTGTAGATAAATATGTTCAGTTTCCAAATGCTACTCATTCAAATAGCAACTGCAGTGGTATATTTCATGAGCATCGTCCTCCTAAAGGAATATTTCGATACGAGCTATATCGACGGAACATTCTTCGCTAAGATAGGGGTAATCACACTCATCACTTGGGCACCTTTGCATTTCTTCTATTGGATTACAGAGACATGCGACCCATCAGAACACAAAAAGATTATGGAGTGAAAGCAATCATAGAGTGTAGAGAGACTATTAAATAGTTTCAGACTAATTGTGAATAAAGAATAATTTAGAGATAAGCTAATTTAAAATTTATTAAGCATGATGTCTATCTTTAATATCACTTATTTCAAATGTTCTTGCCTTGGATCCAGTTGAAGATAAGATACAATTTATTAAAGCATTTTTTTATCTTCTATTTAATTTTTGTACTTTAAACCTTGCTTAAAATACTAAAATTGTTTAATTTTATAATGAATACATTTTTTGGATAAGATGATAAGTCTCTGGTCTTTTCCATTGAGGAGCCATATGTCCAACTCCATGAATTGTTGCGAAAGTGAGTCCATCTCTCTCCTCAATATACCCAGCAACTTGGTTTGCTAGAGTATATGGTCTCCAGGGAGTTTTAATTTCCCAACCCATTTGAGTGATCCACTATCTGCTGCCTCTAGTTGGCACAGCTCCATCAGTACTGCCTGAGTAGAACAGTATTCTATACTTGCCTTTTAGAATTGGATAGATCCACTCAGATGCCTTTCTCTGATAAATTAAAAATTAGCTGAGAATCGTAGCCGACAGTGTCAGAACACATTTCCCAAGCTTGAACATTAGTAGGGATGTGCAAGTTTGCTCTCACATCAGCTCTGTTCAAGTAGTCAATAACTGGCACTCCAAATGAGCAAGGAGGTAAATCTTGAAGAGCGAAGGGGCCTGACTACAGCTTCTTGTTTAAAGTTTTGTCATAGTACCAAGGAGTGTAGTCCTTAGTGGTGTAGTGTCTTCTGTAAGTCTTCATTTAACCATCGATTTCAACCTGACCATGAGAGGGTCCAGACTAAAGATTGTGAGTCATGTTGGCTCCTGATGAGAAACAGCGTCTGTAGACATCATACACGTTGATTCTAGAAGTGAGGTCTGTGAAGGTGCCGTAAATGCTTTGGCATTAGGGAGAGTCACTAGGATTGTTGTCCTCATAGAAAAAGTCGCACTTGTTATCTTGAATCTGCTTAAGAAGTTCAGTTCCATAAAGACCGTGGTAGAAACCCATCTCAACGTAGGACTGATCTCCATCCCATTTCCAGTTAGTGACTCCATTACCGACTAAGAATCCTTTCAGGTTGAAAGTAAATGAGGATGTCTTTGCAGCTTCCTGGTTGTAGTTATCAATCCTCCAAGCCAAATAAGGCACATAAACGCCAGCATATGACTCTCCTGAAATGTAGAGATCTTTCTGTCTGTATTCAGGGAACTTAGCGTAGAAACTAAGAAGTGCATCTAGGTTGTCAGCCGAAGGAAGTCTCGTCGTTAAAGTTGCAGAGGTTCTAGTTATCGCAGAAAGAGAATCCCACTCCTGCGGGGGATTCAATGTAAAGCATGTTAACCTCCTTGTTCCAAAAAATCTTACCCAAGCCATAAATATTCTGTAAATTAGAAAATTGATACAGAAATAAAGGAGTATCAAAACATCATAATCAGCTTGGTAGGTATTAATTTCAAATCAAGGTTAGGTTGTTCAAAATCAGAAAGGCTTTCCTTAAACCCAAATTTTGGGTTTTGATATAAAAAAAGGGTTCTTTTCTTTTTCCACTATGGAACCATTGTCCAAATTTTCCGTCCCCCTTAAAACAAAATTTTAAAGTCATCTCAACTTCAACTTTAACCCCGGAAACTTGGCCATCAAAAAACCCTTTGGCCCCCCCTTTTCCCCCCACTATTTTTGTAATGGGCCCAAACCAGTTTTAAATCCATTATCTTTTTCCCTCGAGTTGGGTATGCGGCGTTTTGTATCTCCTGAGAAAAAATTTTATCTTGAATCTTCCTCTTAAATAGGGATATCCCCCAACTAAGAAAAAAATTTAAAAGATTTATAAGAGGCAGTCTGTCTTTTTTTTGAAAAAAAAAAATTTAAAATTTAAATTAGCCCTTTAGTATATCCACTTTTTCAGAACCATTTCCCAAGTGGAACTATTCAAAAATTAAAAATCTTAATTTAGTAGGAAACTATAAACTAAAAGGGGAGAATTTTAATTTTTGGGTTTTTAAAAAATTAATTTTAAAATTTTTTTTTTTCAAAAAGGGGGGGAAAGGGAAAGGTTTAAATATTAATTATAAATTTTACAACTTTTTTAATTTAAATTTTGGCCATTCCCTTTTGCTGTCCCAAACGTTTTCTATGAAAAAAAACCAGCCTCTTGAGGAGTTCCAGGTGTGAGACATCTTCTGTAGATGTCGTAGATGTTTATGAACTAAGTCAAATTCTTTCTGAAGAACTTGTAAATAGCAGCGCACTCAGGAGTATCCTCTGGGAAGCAATCCTCGAAATAAAAGTTGCAATCATTCTTCTAAATTTAGGCCATTAGCTCCGTTCCATAAATGCCGTTATAGTAAGCCATCTCCACGTATGCTTAATCCCCATCCCAGGTCCAGTTTGTCACACCATTGCCTACTACTATTCCTTTCAAATTGAATGGAGCCTCGCCCCCAGCAGCTATAGTTTGATTGTTATATTCATCGATTCTGTAAGCCAAATAAGGAACGTAGATTCCAGCATAGGATTCACCAGTGATGTATAAATCGTGTTTGCGGTACTCTGGGAATTTTTAGAAAAAGCTGATTACCGCATAAAGGTTATCCCATGACGAGTTTTCATCTGTGAAGGCTGTACATTGGTTTTGGAAATCATCGCAATAAGAAAAACCCACACCAGCCGGACTTTCTATATAGACCATATTCATAAGTTAAATGCTTATCAAATATCATTTGTAATGAATGAGATATTTGCAAACTTGTTCCAAGAGTAGTCATTCTTGTGGAAGAAGTTTGTTTCATCTTCCATAACGTATGGACCGTGTTCTTGCAAGTAGCCGAGCATGGAGGAGCAGCCAGGACCACCGTTGAACCAGATGAGTAGAGGGTCAGTTGCGGGATTGTTTTAAGACTCTGCAAGCATGTAATGCAGGTATTTACCAGTTCCCTTTACTGATAAGTAGCCAGAGAAGAGGCGGAAGTCAGTAAAGTTAGCCATATCTGGAAGAGTAGTCACTAATCGTATTTTTATTCTAAAAAAAAATTTCTTAAACTCTTTATTCATTAATGAAAATTTTTTAAGGTAAAATTGGGACTCTTTAATTTATCTTCATTCATTGAAATTAATAATTATTCTTGCTAAATCCGTTTAATCATATAATTAGACTTTAAAAAAAATCACCTTTTAAAAATTTTTTGGGAAAAATTTAAAAAAAATTTTTTAAAATTTTTAAAATTTTTTTTTATTTTTAATTTTGGTTAAAAAATAATTTTTTAAGTCATCCCCATATTTTAAACTAAAGAACATAAAAAATTAAAAGGAAAAAAATGGTTTTCCCAAAATGGAAAAAAAGAAAAAAGGAAAAAAGCTTTTTTAAACATTTATTAAATTTTTTATTAAAAACTTTTTAAAAATTAATTTTAATTTTTTTAAAAGGGAAAATTTTTTTTCAATTTCAGGTTTAAATTTTAAATTTATTAAAAATTTTCCTTGAATTAAAAGGCCATTGGAAAAACAAATTTCTTTTTTAAAAAACTTTCCTTTTTTAATTCTTTTCTTTGGGGAATTAAAAATGGTTTTTTAATTTAAAAATTTTAAAACTTTTTTTTAAAAATTTTTTCTTTAAAATAAATTGGAAATAAAAAGGGGAAAAGGAAAATTGGGAAAAATAGAAAACCAAATTTTTAAAATTTTTTCCATTAAATTTTTTTCCCTTTTAAATTTAATCAAAAAAAAACTTATTGAAATTTTATTTTTTTAATTTTTATTTTGAAAATTTCTTTCAAAATAAAAAATTTTTTAAACCTAAAATAAATTAAAAAAGTTAATTTGAAAAAAATTAAAAAAAAGGAAAAGTTTTTAAGTCTTAAAATTATTTTTTTTTAAAATTAACCTTTTTTAAACTTAAATTTTTTTTGCTTTTAAAAATATAACCAAAAAATTAAAAATTTTTAACCCTTAATCAAAATTTTTTAAAAAATTTTTTTTGTTTTTTTCCCTTTTTTTTTTTTAGGATTAAAATTTTAATAAAATCCAAAAACTAAAAAAGATGTAAAAAAAGGGCGATAGATTGATTATCAGAAACCCCATTAAAGAAAATTTGAGGGGATAATTTTAAATGAAAAGGGTAAAATTTTAAAAAAGATTTAAGTTAATAGCATTCACTATTTAATTTTTTTTTTTAAATTTTAAAAACAATGAAACCCAAAAACGAATAGCTCTTCAAAAAAGAAGGGCTTCTTCTTTCAGCGTTTTTTTTTAGAATATTCTGGGCTATGAGAATACCTTCCTCACCAATGATGACGACAAGCTACACAAATACGCACAAGATATCTTATCCTAAAATCACCTAAAATTTAAACTGCAAATGGCATTGGAGAGAAGAGAATCGCCACTTTCTGATCTAATTAACGAGGATGGATAACAGGCCAATAGTAGTGAAAAATGTAAAGCAGGAAGCCAAACAGCAACACAACTCAAAGACCAGCAAAAAGTGGATTTTGAAATTACAAAAAGTCAGAGGGCATTAGTCAAGTACTTCGGCAGCTACTTACTCATACAAACCAAGGAAGACCGCAGGGTATTCGACATTTCCAACGCATACTTGAAAGTTGTCTATTCCCAGGGTGAAAACTAAATCAATTTTGAAAATCAACAAAGTCAAAGAAGAGCTGTACAAGCCATAATAATCTAAAATGCTCAAAAAATCATTATAGGAAGGATAAGAATAGATGATCGTTGGTTGTTATTTCTTAGAAATACATTGTTTTTGCCTCCTTGTTGGCTGATTCATAATATATTCAGCTTTAATTTTGAAGTTAATCTAATTTAAATGTCAACTACAACAACTACATCGACAACGACCACAACCACATCAACAACTACAACGAGTTCAACCTCTAAAACTCGAAAGTGACCTCGAAGGAGGCAAGTGTCCACTGTTAAAAAGGTGTCCTTCCTGATCAACAGAGACCCATCTTCGCAGGAAAACTCAAAGAGAATCAAAAGAATGCTTGGATTTGCGTACTTTTGAACATCATAAACAACAAGATTAACATCATGCGCAAGGAAAACTCTCACCCACCATAACATTCAAAAGGAGTCAACTCTCACCCTCAACCACCAACTACTCAAAGCGCAGACACAAAACCTAAAACTAAGTCTGGGGCGATGTTCTTCATAATCTTAACACTGATCTGGTGGGTTTCTGGCTACCCATTAAATTTAAAAACATAATGCATTAAAACTATCAAGAATTTAATATTATCACTTTTCCCTTGAACTCTATCTTCATTAGCTTCTGACTATCCGCGATCAACTATTCATATTCATCCTATATTCTCTAAAACGTATCCAACTCTGACTAGCAATTATTTAATAAAAAGATCAAATTTCAATTTTTACCTTAATAAATTGCTTTTTAAAATGTTAAAAGTTAAATTTAAACTTTTGAAAAGGACTGAAATAATTGTATATTTCTCATAAAATAAATTGAATAATAGATCAGGATTTGAAAAATATAAAAACTATTAGAATGAACATACTGCTTTTTAATGAATCAAAAGTATGAAATTTGATTTTTTATTAGTGAATGAATTATTTTTATCTCTTAATTTTGGAATACTTAATCTTTCCCTTTTCGCTTATTAATAATATCACTATCTCTTAATTATAAAATTAAATATATATTTATGTAGCATCACTCTGTCTATATTTAAGGCAAATTTCATATATAACAATTTATTTGTTGTTTTTTTGCATTTTTCTAGTGCCATATTTAATAAATGGGCCAAAACGGTAAAAGAGATAGATAATTAAAGCAAATTATTATAAATCTTATTAAAAAATTAGTTATCATTTAGTGATCTAAAATATACAATGTATGAAGAATGGCATTATATGATTTTCATTTTTAATTATAAATAACTGAATGACCAAATTCGAATAGCTCTTCAAAGAGAAGGGCTTCTTCTTTCAGCGTTTTTTTGAGAATATTCTGGGGTATGAGAATACCTTCCTCACCAATGATGACGACAAGCTACACAAATACGCACAAGATATCTTATCCTAAAATCACCTAAAATTTAAACTGCAAATGGCATTGGAGAGAAGAGAATCGCCACTTTCTGATCTAATTAATGAGGATGGATAACAGGCCAATAGTAGTGAAAAATGTAAAGCAGGAAGCCAAACAGCGACACAACTAAAAGACTAGCAAAAAGTGGATTTTGAAATTACAAAAAGTTAGAGGGCGTTAGTCAAGTACTTCGGCAGCTACTTACTCATACAAACCAAGGAAGACCGCAGGGTATTCGACATATCAATCATACTTGAAGTTTTATCTCTAGTGATATATTATTCTATAATCCAATGGGTGAAGCAATCTATAATCATTATGGGAATCAAATTATTAATTAAAGATTTACAAAATATAATTAAAGTTGGCAGACTCCTTATTTATTGCTCTAAACTAAACGCTGATAATTCTAATAATTAGAAAATTTCATGCCTTTGCACGTGATAAGATAGATTTACTGAAGTAACCACAATTATCGTGAATGGCAATAATTAAAATAATTGAAAAGATGAAAAAATAGAGACAATTATTAATCTTTTCTTATTTTTTTTCAATATAATTTGAACCCCTATTATTTAGGTTCACTGCTATCTCAGATTTAATTTAAATTTCATTGATCCTTAAAGTTTCCTATTCAAATAAATAAGATAAAACAGCTATCTACTTAGCACTTAAAGTAATACTAAGAATACAATACAGAAAAATATAAATGTCTTTTCCAGTAGTAATTAAAGATATTTTAAATCAAAAAATTACTGAGATGATTAATTTCATCTTGCAATTTAATGCTTAAATTCTTGTATTTTTTTAATTAAAAATAAATTAAATACTCGGGGGAATGCACCTCCCTTATCAGCCCTTTTTAAAAATTGGTCTTAAAATGCGCCGAGAGAAGATCTTGTCATTTTTCTAAACTATGGTACTGTAAATCTGGGCCAAAATGCTAAAAAATTAAGAAGTAATTTATGGCTTATTAAATTTCCATTATTGGGAAATATTGTCATGATGCAGATTTTTTCAATAAATTACTAAAAACATTTGCTTCTTAAGTAAAATGTTTAGCATTAAAATGGAGCTGAACGGATAATAGTTAAGTAACTTATAAATTATAAGCTCTTTTAATCCTTAAAGAAAGAATGTTTTAAATTCTAAACATCCTAATTTTAGATAAATAGTAAGGCTATTTATTACAGAGTAAATTAATAGTTATAGTAATGTGCAAACAGAATCAAGTATAAGATTTATTGATTATGGAGAGTCATGTCTATATTTAGAGAGAATTTCATCTATGCAATTTCAAGTCTTAAGGAAGAATTTCAAGTTAAGATCAAAATTTAAGACTTAAATAAATCTATCTAATTATCTTGATAAAAGTTGAATGTATGAGTCTTTACTCATTGCATTTTAAAATAAGAGAAGATCTGGCTAATTTAATCATTAAATTCTTATAAAGCAAAATAGAATGCTCTCATAATTCTCAGGGATTTTGAAATTAATAATGGCAATTCTACAACTTCCTCTGGAAATTTAAAAAGAGAACAATATTTTTCTCTATTTTGAGAAATAATTACTTTTATTTTCTTTAGGGTCACTTATTATAATGATTTAGATAATATTATTTAGAAGTTCAAATTTGATTCATGATTAAAAGAATGGGGTCCCAAAAATCATAAGAATTCAATATAATTAGATTTAATAACAATAAAAATTTAGAATATTTATTGGAACAAAATTTTCTAATAATTTTGAAATAATTAAAATTTTTTTGACAACCTCAACGTGAAGAATTTCCTGAAGAAATATTATTAAAACTTTTCTTTAATTTTTTTTGACATTTTAAACTCCAGATGCACAGATTGAAATCAGATAGCCTATTTAATTGAACTGTGCGTCAAGTTTTTTCTAAATAAATAAGTAGAAAGCAGATTATTACGACTTAAATAAAAAGACAATCGTAATATAAATGATTAAAGAGATTAAGAATTTTATATTTACTGAGATGATTAATTTCATCTTGCTTATGTTTTCAATTCTTGTTTTTGTAATAAATACTCCTTTAGGTAAGTTAAGAAGTAAGCTAATTTACCTGTTATTGAAGCTTTGTATCTTTCTTTACTCAGATTTTAATTTACTTTAACTCCTTCTTTAATTTTTGAAGTATTTGAAATGCAATTTTTAAATTGATGCTCTTATGTTTCACAGAGAGATTAATTAAGTAATTTTTAAACTTTTTAATTTTTGCAAAAGAAGATAAAAAGTAAAGATTGATTATGTTTTAGAGTATTTTTTTAGACCAAATTATTTATAGTTTGATTTCAGGTTGTCTATCAGATGATTTTAATAGATAAATTATGCTCTACAAATTCTTGCTTTAATTAAAAATATGAGAAATATGCAATAAATTCCTTTTTTACTTTCAATTATGAACTATAGTATAACTGCCAATTAATGCAGGAAATAGAGAATGCAAAGAAAATGAGTTCGAGCAATTATTTAATGACTGTTAAGCTACTCAAAATATTCGAAGATTCTCACTCCTTATATTTGCTACAAAATCAAATTAAAATGAGTAAATACAATATATATTTTAGCAATCATAAATTTACAGATTTTACAATCTGAAGTAAAAATATTCATATTCCCTAATTAAATCATTTTTCACTTTTTAACCAAATTGAAAGAAATGAACTATTTTGACCAATCTTTAAAATTATTCAATTCTTTCAATGGCATTAGATTTACTGTCCATTTCAATTAATTAATAAGACTTTAATTTAACTTATTAGTTTTCTTTTATTTTCAGATTTATGAGTTATGCTATTTGCTACTTGAGTATGTTCGTGGTGGAAGCTTGAAGGAGTTCATGTCTGGGGGCAGATATGCCCAAGAGAAATATATTAAGTCGCTAGTCTACAAAATGCTAGTTGCTCAATTTATCTATTTTAGTTGCTATTAAGGACTTGCATGATAATAAAATATTGCAATAAAACCATATTTATAAAGAGAAGAATTATTTAATATGGATATGAGAATAATTCACCGGGACTTGACCCCATAAAATATATTATTCAACAAAACTCCCCACCATTAGCATGATCTCCATAGTTCTGAAATAAAAATAGCTGATTTAGGTCTCTCAGTAAAACTTAAGGAACGATCAAAGCTACTCGCTAAATGCGGAACTCCTGGCTATATTGCCCCAGAAGTTTTGAAAGGTAGTGAGCCTACTACTAAAGTTGACATCTTTGCTCTAGGTTGCGTCATATCCTTCAAAATCTATAGAAAAATTGGAACAAAAATAATTAATAAAATATCTCAAATATCCAATTCGAAGCTATAAAATGGGAATTATGAATGAAAAAATTAAATAAGAAAACTCATATTATTTTTATCAAGTAAGGGTACTCTTCTTGAGATGATTATGATGGAACTGCTGTATAAAGTAAGTTCCATTTTTTATCTAATTCTTATCTGAACTATGACTCATTGACTGAGATATCCCTCATAGCGGCTCTCTGAAGTAATTTACTCAACATTCAGCTCCAGCAAACTGTCCTCGCTGAGGCTAGGAAGGGGCGCTGCCACTCGTTTTGAGGAATGGAAGTGGCATCCTCCGCTCGAATCTTCTCTTCAGAAGAGTAGTCTGCCGTCACTGGCTTTATCTCAGAGCTCTGGGGGTGCGACTAGCTGTAAGGAAGCGCTCTGGAGGATTGAACTCTCTGCCTTTTTTGCTGCTGAGGTCTAACTCTCGAAGTATTTAATTAAAGTCCTTGTCTGTGCCATCCGATATTACGTTTCTGCTTTTCACTGTTTCTCTTGTGAACATCATGCTTCCCTCACCTTTACTAAGTTATAATAAAAATGATAATAAAGTATTCGAATTATGGATAAAAATATTTCTTAATTTTCCTGAAAATATTCAACTATGAAATTAGAAAATATTTTTATTTAGAACTAAATTGTATCCATATTTAAACTAGTGAGCGGAGTACATATTTTTTAGTCAGAAAACTACAAGCTGACTCTTTGGATGAATAGAATGTGCGAGCTAAATGAAAAATTGGCAACTATATAGTACCACAGGAGTCTCTCCCCTGATTTTATGGATTTTCTATAAAAGTTATTACATAGTGATCCAGAAAAAAGATGCTCTGCTGCTTAGGCTCTTCAGCATCCATGGCTTGAAGAATATAACACAAAGCACAGATAATTTTCTACTAAGCTCTTTAATTTAACTACTTGTTTATTAAATTATATTATTTACTTTTTAAATAAAAATTTATGGGAAACATCTTAAAAAGGAGATAAATTATTTTTTTATTGGGAAAATCTTATCTAGATTTTTCAATATGATGAAGGATAAAATCTTTTTCCTTAGTTCTCTCGCTTCATCTTTATATCGAAGGAAAACCTGATTAAGCTCTAACTACCTAAGAAAAATGTTATGTATATGTTATAGGATACCCGTATTGTAAATTTCTTAATAATTTTTTATTACACAATTATAAGCTCTCAATGATTAACACCAATTTCGAACTTCAATAGCAGCAGTCAATCCCCAATTAAAATTTATATTACAATAGATACATAAATAATCTGATCAAGATAGTTTATCTGTAAATCAAAACCCTTAAAGAAGAGAGAAGATAAGATTTAGCTTAAACAATTTCTATCCTTTTGGCAGTGATATTTAAAATAAGAAACATTTAACTATTTTTTAGGTTTAAGTCTCAGTTTGGGTCTAGATAAATGGCAACAGCAAGTGGCAAAAATAGAGAGAATTCAGACCCCAGAACTTTTAGTGCTATAGACAAATAGCTACTAGGGTATGACTAGCTCTAACATAAAAGAGAGAGGAGATCCACCCTCAAAGTCAAGTCACTAAGTAGAAAAGCAGGTCTCCTCACCAGAACATATCTCAATAAAATAAATTAGTTTTTAGTCAATTGATGGAGGATACTCCAAGTTAAAAGAATTTAATAGTCACAGAAATATAAAATGACTAATTTAAAAATATTATATAATAATTTTAGTTATAAGTATTTTGAAAAGTGTAATTTATTTGATAATGAATCACAGACAGATTAGTCTTGAGTAATACCTAATAAATTTAGAGGTCTATTTAATAGAGACATCATCTTCTTATTTATTTAAAAATTATGATTTTAGAAAAGGATTATTCATTAATTTAAATTTAATACTTTATTCCTTTTCATGATAGTTATATGATACATTCATATATTTAGTATAGATAGCATATAGTGATTAAGAAACTGATTAAAATATTGATATTTTATGTAAAAACTTAAAATAGGTTCGATAGGCAAACCAAAAATACATAATTGTATGAATTTAAGTAAATATTGATATTTTTTCTCTTAGAGAAAACAAAAACTCACTTGTCAAGTATAATAAATGTGATTTTATATTTAATAAATGAATGTTTTATGATTATTGAATAGAGCTCACCTCATTATTAATCCTCAGCAGATTAGTAAATCTATAGACCAGCAAGAAAGGTTTTAATCTAAAAGATCCAATATTTTTTACTTTCTTATTTATTGTATAAAGAAGTCCCAGTTCATTTAAAATTAAGAGGAAAATATTTCAGAAGTTATTGACGAGGGAAAGTAAGAGACTCCAAATTAAAGAACGTGTTTCTAGAATATCCAAACATTTTGCTCATTTTAATTTTGATATGGAGTGCCACTTAAAGTACTAAAGTTATAAACTATAAAAAAATATGCTCATTAAAAAGTAAGAACAAGATTATTCTGAATTTGAAGAAAGTAACACTTCCATTCCTGAGGAAAATAGAACATTTATTTTAGCTTCTTATTATAGAACAGATAAGCAGCAGATATATTATTATATGCTTTAGAAAGAAATTAAGTTTATTTCTATAGATTATTTAAATGTACTTCATACATACTAGACGATTAAACTTATTTCAAGCAGATAATCTCCCACTTCGATTTCTTTAAATTTTAATTTAAAAATATAGGAGGTTATCAAAATAAATTTTTCTATGATGGATAGAGGATTTGATTAAGATAATTATTAGAAATTGTAACTTCAAAAATTGTGTCCAAATTAAATACATTAATTGAAAAATGAGATTAAATTAATCTATTTGTAATAATTATCTAAAACTGTTTATTGTCTTTAATTTAAGTTAAATTTACAGTATGAAAATACATTAAAGATAAAATGCTTTTATATTAAGTTGAAACTTAAACTCAGATGACTAAAATAAACTAAAAATAGGTTTAGAGAAAACTTATTTGAAAGAAGATAAAAGCACGTATTCAAATAACTAAGGACTCTTAGGAAGCAAGAGAGTAACCTCTCCTCTCCCTCTCTTTCTTTAGCATAATTACTCATAGTATGAATTATAACGCTGAATTAAGGTCTTATAATATATTTATTTGCAATTCATCAACATTAAGCAAGAAATTATTTTGAATTATCTTACTATCTCCCACTCTATACAGCCATTTTTAAAGTGATAATTATTTTTATCGTATTTTATTTAGTGCGAAGTTTTTGGAGATTCTTTAATAAATTTATCAAGAATAAAGTGCCTAAAACACTAAAACAGTTGCTCTAAAAACAGAATTCTATAGAAGTGCTAGATTAAAAACACTTCCTCATTCATTATTTCTATGATTTATTATAGTGTTAGGTAAATCTTGAATTGGTTTAGAAAAACTAATTTGAATGAGCATTTGCCTAAATCTAAAATATTTATTCAGCTAATTCTAATTAAGCCTAGAGATGACTTGCTCGGATGGTGTTCACTCCTCTTGTTTCTTCTCTTCCTCCTCATCCTCATCAAAGTCGATTTCATCAACCTCTTTTACAGACTTCACCTTCTTCATGGCCAGAGTATAGTCAGAAAGTAGCCTGTTGTCGGAGTTATTCTGATCAGCTACCTCGCCAGCCACTTGTGGAGAAGAAGTAAGACCAGGCTGATCTTACTCACTAGCAGCGAGTTAACCACCTCCCTCCTGCATCTGATTATACTGCTACTAGTACTGCTAATAGTAAAGCATTTGCTGTTCGTATAACTGCATTTGCTGTTAAGGAGTCATCGAGGCATAGTAAGCATCATAGTACTACTGCTGCATTTAAACCTGTTCAGGAGTCATCTCAATCTGTCCTTCCATGCCTTGGCCGAAAGCGGGATATGCTCCCTGACCTTAATACATCAAAGAGCTGTTTCTGTTAAAAGATTATCCGGCTCCCTCATTCCCATCTTCCATAACACTATCTCCATCTTCTTCGTCAGAGTAGTCGTAGTTCTTCGCCTTCTCAAATAGTCTCTTCTACTCCGCAATCATTTCTTCTTCGGTCATGCCATTATCAAACCCTCCCTTTTTACCTCTGCCTTTCTTACCCTTTCCCAAAGTTGCTCCCACCTAACTAATCTTCTAGGTGATCATGTCTCTTGTCTCCTTAGATTAGAGTTGTACCTCACCTCCATCCTCAAGACCTAACTCTAGTATCTTGGCCAAGTAGCTGTCCATTTTCAAATCCTATAAGCATAGTTTAGAGATAGTCAATATTTGAAGTTAGGATCAATTGCCGATAAAGAATGATGAGTTAACTACATACCTTAAGCGCTTTGAGGACATGTTGCGGAGTGATGGTTTTCTTTCCCTCTTGGTTGCAGGAGTTGTTTGACATGTCAGAGAGGTAGTGAATGAAGTTCATCGTGAGTTGCACGATTAAGTCATTAGTGGAGCAGGACATCCTCACATCAGCTGGCAGAGTTTCCTTTATCATCTGAGTCAAAGTCGCTACAAAAATTACTCAGCATCTCAAACATGATCGTAATTAGTAAAAATAAGTGAAACCCAGACGAGAATAAATACCTTTGGGCAACGTGAACTCCTCATTGTCAATTGGAGTAAAGACTGGATTCTGCATTGAAGAGACACCTGTAGAGGGGGCCTATTGAGAAGTCTCAGATTTCGAGGTTGGCTTTGTGTTTTTTGCCTGCATTGATTCCATGGGTTACTTTAGAGTTGATATTTGAGCTATACTTCATATACAAGAAAATAAAACGAAAGAAGGCTTATATGTGACTATAGTTCATATTAAAATTGCTCATTTATATAATGTAGAGGTAATAATTAGAGCAATCAAATCCACATGTTTCGAGCTCACAACAACTCTCAAAATATTCCTAAATCTAAATCTGATTCCACTATTTATTACTAACTACTCCCTCACACAAGCTATTTCATTCGAAAAGATAATTAAAAGAGATGTTTAAATTCATGATTTTCTGACTTTACATTTAAATATTCGCTGGAGAGAGCAAACATTGGGGAAGAGTAAATTATGTGAATCACTTAGATTCACATAATTTATTTGTTGAGTATCCAAGCTAACCTTGCAATACCGATCTTAGATCTAAGAATTTCAAATGGGAGATAACAGAACCGAATTAATAAAGAGACTGCTCATCAAGTTTAAGAAGCCTCACACAATCACCTCAGAGGAGTCGCAAGAGTTCGAAGAGTTTTTCAAACTCATTGACCTTAACTCCTAACTAGCAACTCCGAAGCAACTTTGCACCAACTGCTGGAGCTTGCTGAATGAAGTCCAAAGCAAAGACCATCGCACATTCTATGGCCACAATGTTATAGGCTCTGATCAGTATCCTAGTAAAGAGTAATTCCTACAGATGGCTAAAGACTTTGACAAGTGTAGATTGACTGAGAGTGGAAACCTTTTGTCACTTACTACTCCAACCAGCGCTCCTCCAAACATCACTTCTCAAAATCCTGACTCATCTATTTCAAACATGAATGGCTAAAATTCACAACTATCAGCTGTTGCAGTCAGACCTAATTAAGCTACTGCGAACGGTTAAGGACCCTAGTTGAATGGCTTCAATGGCCAGATGTCAGGTCCTCAGATGAACCCTCCTCAAGCCTTCAACTCGAGTAATTAGAACAATCCTATAATGATCGACGATGGACCAGCTGGTGGTGGTGGTTATTAAAAAGAGGATTTCGGTGATGACATATCCGTGATGAACAGCTATGCTGATAACATGGCTTACGTGGATTCTCTTAATAGAGAAGAGAAGTACGCTCAGAAGGCTAGGGCCATGTTTGATGATGATGGAAGTGGCAACATTGGAATAGAAATCATCAGACTCAACAAGAAGTTCGACATTTTCATGAAGAGGTTCATGCGAGCAGAGGAAGACATAAAGGAAGTGAAGTAGAATTTCTACAGAGTCATGCATTGTGCTTTTGCTAAGTATGAATAGGGATTCAAGAGAAAGAACGAGTATCTAGAGCGAAGAAGAGTCAAGAGAAGAGAAGAAATTGACAGAGGAGTACAGTAAGAACTCAAAAAGAGAGGCATGACTGGAGAGCTGGATGATCCCCTTCTCATGAATTCCTTACCAGGCGGTAGAATGGATGCGTACACAGGTGCTGGACATCAAGGAGGGCATACAACTTACGGAGCTCAAAATCATGAGGATTCATCAATTGGAATCAATAACATGGCAGGTGATGACAGCAGCTTATCTATTAAGAACTTAGGAAACCACAATGGTGGTCACGGCCATGGGATGGGTATAGATGACTCTGAGTTAACCACTAATAACATCGTGGGAATAGGAGCAAAGCCTAAAGTCAGCAAAGACAAGAATAAGAAGGACAAGAAGAAGGGAGACAAAAAGAAGAAAAAGAAGAGAGACTCTAGCAGTGATGAGGAGGCAACCAAGAAGGAGCCTTCTAAGCCAATGAGAGCAAGTAACAGACTTGCCAAGCCAGGTGAAGATACCAACATGACAGATCTGCACTCAATTGCTTGAATGCACCTTAAGCAAAGTTAATCGTTTTATCTCTTTCTTGATTTAACTATTCACATTTTAAATTGTAAATCGAATTGATGTTATAAAATTAGAGAGTGATTATATTATAATTTTATAATACATTGAGAAATCAATATGCTAAGCAAGGCAGCAATGTAATTCCACCGCTCTGCCAAGGCAAGCAAGACTCTCGGCAGTCTGTTTACCTAGTAGGCAAGAGCTTTCTCCCACGGCCCCTATAACCCACTCATGTACAAGGCCTATTTGGTGCCTGAATAGCTTCCAACGTAAGTGCAAGCCATAATATTAATCACTCTGATAAAAGAAAAATCTAATCGAGAAATTACTTGCTCATCATTCTTTATCATTATTGAGATATGAACGCCATTTTATGAATTATTTCAACTCATCTTTACCTATAGCACTGAGGATATTTATGCCAACATCAAGACTTTCCACTCTAACCCACCTCCTCCCATTTATAACATGAGACACATCCACCCCACTAGACAATCTGGACCCATTCCTCCTTTCGAAAGATATCATACCTTATTTGAATAAGTAACAAATTAATAAACAAGGTAAGAATAGACGAATGATTATTCTTTCAATCAGTTCATTCTCACAGACTACCCTTCGAGATTAAGCTTCTTGACTTATCTGAGAAGCTTTCTCATCTTTTCATCTAGTTGCTTGCATTTATCTCCACAGTTACTGATTGCCTCCATTAATTGACTCTTCTTGAGAATATCTTACTCTGATGCCATCATATAGCAAAACTTCTTTTCCTTATCAGTGATCTGCTAAATAGTGGCTTGTAGTGTGATGATTTTGCTGTAGTACTCGTTTTCTTTCTCAAGTTGATCTATTCTTTCCTAGTCTAGCATCTGCTGAGTCAATAACTCCTCAGCCTTCTCCTTTAACTTTTATCTCTCGAACAATGATCTCTCATTAGTGTCTTGCGACTAGCCAAATAGCAACTGCTACTCTAACTTCCCAATAGTCTTCTTAAGCTCTTATGCATACTCTATTCTAGTGTCTAGTTCGCTTTCAGACTCCTTTAGCTTTTTCTTTAGACGATCTATATGCTCCTTATAATTCTTGGTCTCTGCTTCCTTGATACCAAGTTGCTATCTCACCTTCTCATACTCTTTCTAAAGCTCTTTTTGACTTGCTGCATTCCCTCCTTTGAGAATCACGCTAGCATTCTGAGCTTCCTCAAGTTGCTATATGTGAAGTTCAAGACTATTGAAATCTTCTTGTAGGCGCTTAGCTTGCTCATCTCTTGTAAAGTACCTTTCCTCAAGTGCATTATAATTTTCCTGATGGGCTTCAATATCTTATTAGAGTTAGTTGATCTTGGCTTTGAGTTGATTAGAATCTGATAGTAGGATTACAACTGCCTGTTTGTGATCTTACTCCGTAGTGAATAGTTGCTGCTCTAACTCATCAATCTGTTCTTGCTTTTGAGCAAGTTCATCTTCAAGTCTCTTATTTTCCTCAAATTAGTCCTTGAATGCTCTCTTTTCATTCTCCATCAGTCTCTCTTTGGTTTCATACTCAAGTTGATAGTTCTTCTTCTTATTATTAAAGTGAGATGGCTATGATAATAAGGTTTTGTCTTGGATAATAAATAGATTAATAATTGAGAGCATATATAGCAATGGCATCCAAGGATCATTAAACACAAGAAAGACAAGAAAAAGCTCAAGGAGAAGTCAGAGGAACACAAACAAGAAGTTGTAGAAGTCCAATAAATCGCTGCTGAACCTGAAAATAAGGAAGTTAAGAAGCAGAAGAAAACAAAGACTGAATAAAAAGAGAATAGCCAATTGAGCCTGCTTAAGAAATTCCACAAGAGCAGAAAACTGAAGAGGACACCTAAGGTAGCACAAGCACCTGCTGCTAAGCATAAATAAGAAGATAAGCCACCAAAGGTTAAGAAGACTCCTGAATAAATCGAAGCAGAGAACACTGAGCGCAAGTCACGCACTATTTTCGTGGGGAATATCGAATTAGATGTTGATCAGAGAGATCTGCTTAAGCTATTCAGACCCTATGGAGACATTGAAAAAATATGGTTCAGATCCATCGCATGTGACCACGAATCAAAGATTACCCACAAGGGCAAGATCATTTAGAGGCAGTTTGGACTTTAGAAGGACTCTAAGAATGCATATGTTTGCTTCAAGCTGAGAGATTCCGCTAAGAGAGCAGCCAAGGAGATGAACCAGATTGAGTTTTAAGGAAAGCACTTGAGAGTGGATTTGGAACAGAAGGAAGAGGGAGAGAAAGATAATGACTATAACTGCACTATCTTCATTGGCAATATTCCCTGGGTTATTAACGACGAGGAATTGAGAGCGCACTTTGCAGATTGCGGAAAGATTCTGAACGTGAGAGTAGTAAGAGACAAAGAGAATCATATCGGAAAGGGTATCGCTTATATCTAATTCGCCACAAAGGAAGAGATGAGAAAGGCCATTTATTAAATTCAGAGTCTGAATAATTGATAATGAGAGTTTAAATGAAATTGACACAAAGTGTGACTAGGTCTTCAAAGGTAGACAACTGAGAGTGAAGAAGGCAGTTGAGCCAAAGAGACTAGAGAAGAAGGAAAAGAAGAGAAGAGAGACCAAGGAGCTGATGAAGGTTCAGAAGAAGGAGAAACAGAAGGAGCGTGATACCATAATGAGATAAGAGTTGGGAGTGGACTCTGACGATCAAGACGAGGTTAAAGCAGCAGACGCAATAATCAAAGGAGAGACTAAGCCCGAATCTAAGAAAGACAAGAAGAAGGAGAGAAAGCCTTTGGATAGGTCTCTGTTCATGGACCAGAAGACTATGAGATAGAACGCACAACTAAGAGTAGAGAGCAAGAAACTCAAAAAGAAGGCTCAGGCAAATAACAGCGCAAAGCCAGCAAGCGACTCCAGCAAGAGGTAAAAGCAGTGAGTTAATTGCTACGAGAAATACATTTAATTAACAAATCGCTTATTTATTTTCATACTATGATTCACTCTGAAATCAAAAGGCAAAGAAAAATTTTATTTGGAATATCAATTTACTAAATCGAAAGAAATTCTTAATCGAAATGAGATGCAGTTCATTATAGATAGAAAATTAATAAAATAGGTTAAAAAATAATTAAATCAGTGGCTCTTTCTCATTAACAAATTTAGAATCGCATATTTCTATTGATCTTTCCTCATAGAAATGTAATAAAAATGAGTCGCTTTTTATACTGATTTTTTAAAGCAGAAACTTATGAATAATTAATTGTGAAAATATAATGAGTATTCATTGCATGAAATCTCTTATCTAGAGGATAAATTATAAGAGAAATGAACTTTCGGGGCGGGGACGGAAGTGCACTCCCCCCTATATATGGCCAAAATCGCCCAAAAATTGTCCAAATAGGCCGAAATCGGCCCAAAATGCCAAAAAATTAACAGTTTTTGGCCTCAAAAATTTCCTTGAGGGTGAAATTTTATGATTTCAAATTTTTCCAAAAATTATCTATTTTTTGGTTATTAAGTCTAATTTTGATGAATACTTTCTTGTTTTTGGGGCCTCTCATCTCCTTTTAATGACTGAGTAAGATTTGAACGTCAATATATTCTTCTTCAAAATAGTGAGCATAAGAAATGATTATAAAAAATAGGCGTGACAAGTTCTTCAATTAATTTCCAAGAGGTTTAAATGATATTGTCTAAATAGTTAATTATTCATGCTATCTTTTATAAAACAGTATCAATGGGCCATTCTCTTTGTTAAAGCCAGAGTAAAAGACCAAATACTGCAATAGATGAAATTATCTTTACTTTAAACTTAACTTGACATATACTTATTAAGTGAGTAAATATATTCGAGGAAATATATCTCTTAGTTGGAGAAGACATCGAATAACTGCAATATTTATAAATACTGAAGGATAGATTTCACTTATAGAGTAAATTTACCCTAAATCATTTTAAAACTTTTATTTTAATGGTAAATTTGACTTGAAACATATTTTGAGTCAATTTTTGGGAAAAAATTGAAATCATAAGATTTGACCCTCAAAGAAATTTCGAAGGCCAAAAACTCTTAATTTTTTGGCATGGACGATTTTTGGGCGATTTTGACCATAAAAATGGGGAAAGGTGCACTCTCGTCCCCCCCCCGAACTTTCTATATATCTTAAGTTTTCTCATTTTATGAAAATTTAATTTTCATCTTAATTTGTAAATGTATTCAAGGAATCTTTTCCTTTCTAGGTTTTCTGTTGTAGAGATCTATCTTTGCAACCTCTTCCTGAGGGAGTTCCTTAAACCAGGAGAATTTGACTCCCTTCTTCTTCCTCTCGCCATACTCTGCTGCTCTGGCTTTCAGAATTGATCCCATTTTAGACACGAAGTATAAAGACTGCACGATAAGTCCAGAGCCAAGGAACTTCTGAAGGAGAGGGTTATGCTCGCAAATAAGTAGCTTATAGAGAATGGGAATACCTAAGATCACTCTTCCAAAAATGTAGAGTACTATAATCAACGTTTAATATAACTATCAACATATGTGGACGACAAAATACAAATCTAATTATAGCGGGAGGGGAATTATATAGTAACTTACCAATATAGCTTAACTATAAGAAGCAATAATCAATCATAGCTTTAATTAATAGAAGTTTAGCTCTGCAGTTTCGTAGGCCTTAGTGTATCTCTTGTTGAGATGCTTGAGGACGACTCTGATGTGCATCATAGGGTTGGAGATCTCTGATACGAACATAGCAGCAATCAGGCTGTTTGCAGAAAGATCACTCAAAGCGCAGTAGCCCATGCCAATCATGCAGATCAAGTGGTGGATGGTCATGCTTATGTCAAGCAGGCCTAACCACGCCATAGCTCCAAAGTCGTAGAAGAAGTATCCGCAAGAGAATATCATGATCTTATCCTCCAGACTTGTGTTCTTTGCACCGCACTCGCTGTGAAGGAAGTAGGTATTGTAGGCAGCTAACACCAGTGACACTGTGCCATGCATCACTGACACTATACGATTGCGCATATCTAGCATATCGTTTCTAGCCAGATGAGAGTCTGGCAATTTCATGTTCATCACAATCAGGTTCACAATATTCCACACTATGAATGACAAGATGAGGAGTTGCAGGTCTTCCATGCCCTCGTCACCCAGTTTATTTCTTAGGACTTCAATCATTTTAGGATAGATGTGGTGGTTGTGGTGCTAATAAACTCCTTCAGGAAAGTTATTATTATTAAATTATATTTATTAAGTGAGTCCCAGATTTGAACACTAAAGCTTATTGCTCATTTCCTATTTATCTAAAATACAGCAAATACTACCTTGCACAAATAAACTTGACACATTTTATAAAAATCGCTGAGTATATTTATTAAGACAAATAAATTTATATTGGCAGAAATGGAGCAAACAGTCACTTTTCAGCAGCACACTCTCTTGCAAAACGGCTTAGTGAGCACGGCAAGAGAACTTTTTGCAGGGCATAAATTAGCAATAAGAGCAGCCACTGGTTTAATAAAGACGCTTCACATATTCCAAGTACTCCAAACCATTTTAAGAACCGAGGCAGCCATGTTTCTTTAGAAGAGTAGGCAGGGCCCTTATGTAACCCTTCACAATTGACTGGGAGAAGTATAAATGTTGCGGTAAAAACAGAATGCACTCCACTCAACAGCTCGATTCAAATGGCTTTGTTAGGTAGAAAGATGAATCGCTCAATCAATTAACCCTCAACAACTAACCACGCCTGTCTATGAATAGCTTTGAGAGAGAATCCATATAGAGAAGGCACTCATTGCAGGTCCACAGTCAGCGCAACAGTGAAAGGACTTTGCTGTAGCAGTAAGAGAGCACGGGCTATTTTGGAGGGCTTGAGCGGTCTAACAGTTTCCATGAGAATAACACCACAAGAAATCAAAGACAGTAAAATCTGTTAGAGCAAGAGCCAAACCATTTGAAAGGACCTAGCATCACATCGAATATGAGCAATAGAATCAACCTATAGAATAACAGAAGTAGCATAGACAATAATCATAAGCAGGAGAATAATTTAATGAGCAGGCAGGAGGAAGGACTTGCTTACAAAAGACCAAGAATAGAGTTCAGTCATAACTCTTTCAAGAGCAGCTATACAGACACTGCCAGATTGAGGAATCAGCAGAATGGAATCAATAACACTCAATAAAGGCTTGGAATAACTAGAGATGCTCATCTCTTCAGCAGTCTCAACTATAGATAAATTCAATTTTATTCAGAATCTCAAAAAATAAAATGCGCTTCAAGCATTTATTAATGATGCGGTAAGTAATTAATAGGATGGTTTAGTGTACATTGATTTCAAAATTTCACCTTTTCAATATCTTATATTAATAGAAGGCGAAAGTTACCCATTCAAATACGAAAATTGCTATAATATGATAAGGATAACAAAGGATTGAATAAACTTGGATAATCTCAAAATGGTTTCAGAAACTCGATGGACTCAAGACCTAGAGTTCACAGCCTTTTACGAGAGGAGGATCACATGGAGAAAATTTCTAAATAGATAACGAAATAAAGAGCAAGTAGAACGATATAGAGAAGCTTAAATAACTCAAAGAGCAGCATATACTTCAAACTTAAGTCAATTAAGTATCCATCAAGGGAGAAATAGGATAGTCTCGCCTTAGCAATGGATTTAAGTAGTCATTAAATGCCTTTGAAGTGGAGGAGCAGTAACTTGAAATCCAAGGAGAAAACTTACCAGAGCAAAGAGACAAGCCTTAGTTCGGGCATATAACTGGAATCTTTGAATAACCTTACAGCAAGTCATAGCTTTTCAACAATTCAAAGAGCACTATCAATCCAGGTGGAAACACTAATAACAACACAAGCTTCGACACCACGCTTTCAAGAGTCAATAATCATGACTACAGTATTCCATTCTTGCTACAGAGGAGACTTCCCAACATCGACTCTTCTTCTCAGACTAAGTATACCATCGATTCTCTCATAGATGAGCCCATTCCTTTCAGAAACCATTTGAAGATTTCAAACTTCCAAAATTTCACAAGATAGCAAGATTAAGTAGCAACTTAAGATTTACTTGGCTTCTTAGAGCTATCACTGCCTATCTAAGAAGAGCTACTAAAGTTTAAGCTGCCTTCAATCCGAAAAGAGGAGCTAATCCAGTTGAACAATGAATACATCACTACTCCTCTAGAGCAAAGTGAGCAGGTAGTTTTCGAATCTAAAATCACTCCTGAGGGAGCGACTATAACAATGAAAGATCTGAAAAAGATTTGCACTGTCGGAAGTAGAGTAGACTCGCATGTAATTAGTTCTTATGTGAGGCTGTTCTAAGAAGATCAAACTCTTGCTAGTAAATTAAGTGCCAGTCCAATAGTACTGACCACAGAGGATCTTACTTGCACTGAAGATGAGTGGGTGGCAAGGAGCAGAAGATTCGCAGAGCAGAGTGCCAATAGCAAATAGCCCATAATTATAATCTGCTTGTTCTCTAGAGGGAGCAACTGACGATGTGGAGGCAGTGGTTTTCCGCCTCTTTGAAAATCAAATAAAGACAGTAGTTTTACAAGGAGAGCATGAGCAAAATAAGATTGAACTAGAACAGATGAGAGACCGAGTGAGAGAATTAAGCTAGCTCATGTAACTCAGCAGATAACAGCAAAGCCATTTCCCTTAAAGTGTACATGAAGAAGAGGAAACTTTCAAAGTACTGCATTTCATTTATAAAGTCAATTTTATTTCGAAGAGTCAGGTTACATTTAAAATTTGAGACTGATCTTGCACATAAGAGCGCAGCTGATGCTTTCTGATTCCGTTTTGTCTCAGCTGAGCAAATTTTAAGAGATCATTAGTGAGGCTAGTCTTGAGGATTACTTTAGAAGTGCTCTTGCAATAGAATTCACCAAGGGGGAGATTTCACTTAGCGCCTCTTCCTGACATTCACTCTTTCTCTCTCCCTGCTTGTTATAATCGATAAGTTGAATAAATTTTTGTATTATGTAGCTAGCAAGTCTAGTGTAGCCTATTATTTGCATTTTAAGTGTTAATAATCGTAATTAAACTATTAAGCTTTCAACAACTAATAATAATTATAATAGTCTATATATTCCCATGGGATGATGTCACTTTCAAAAATAGTGCTTGGCCTTCACAAAATTCCTAGTAGTTTACTTGGTCTTGTTTTTGCGTTCGTTTCTAAGTGCTAATAGGGGATCTAGCTTGCCTGAGTGGTACTCCTTGGCCACCTCCAAAGCCAAATCTTGCTGGTCATGTTCGTCCATCAGCTTATACTCAAAGAGTGTCTGCACGATCACTGACTCCGCAAAGTCTAATTCCTTCAGCCGATCTAAAGTCCGCATAAACTCATCTTCCCTTAAACTGCCCACCAGCATATCATAATAATATAGGGAGTATGCAAGGGTGTGGGAAATAGAGGAGGAGATATTATAAATGAAAAAATAATTAGCGAAGGAATTACTAGAAATGAAACTCAAAGATGAACTAGGAGTAGGTGATAGTAATAAAGACAAAAAGAAGAGCAAGAAGGACGACAAGAAGAAACGCAAGGGCAGACCCACCTTGCAAGAAAGACGAGGACGAGGAGAAACGCAAGCTCGTGAATCCCAAGTACAAGTTCCTCAACATACAAATTGAGAAGCTAGAAAACATGTATATCGTGCTCTCAGCAGAGGACGGGATGAGTAAGTTGGCCACGAAATTCGAATTATTCAGGGAACAAATCAGTAAACCTATATATAGATTTTGGGAAGGAGATTGATGAATTTGAGAGGGACTTCACTAAACTACGTGAAGACATCAGGAGCATAAAAGACAACTTGAAGAAGCGAACGAAGGAGCTGGAGCTGAACGACCAGAAGAATGCGCTGATTGTGTGTAGGTTTAAATTGTTGTTGTTGTTGTTGACTGACTAATTTGGTTGTAGCATTGCGTTACTAGATTTAGAAACAGCTGGACGAGGCATTTACCTTCCACAAGACTTTGGAATCCATGCTCAGACAGAAGACCAAGAAGAAGTAGTATGAGCCTGAGCAACTGCAAGAGCAAGACTGATCGCCTGAACAGGCTGGAGGATAACTTGCAAGTGCTGAGGGACATGTATAATGACCAAAACGCATTCGAGCAGGGCAAGATGGGCATCAAGATAATAAGTCCTTATTGATTGTCATTTGATGTTGATAATGAACGAAGCTGATATTGAGAACCAAATGATATTCAAGTCCAGGAAAGAACTTAACGCCAGGGCCAAGCAATATGAAGCCCAAGAGGATGACGAGGATGCCGTTCAGGGAAATGAACGAGTACGAGAACGAACTGATGAGCAAGTTCGAACAGAACGACCATAAGATAGACGAAATGCTTGAGAAGGTAATCGAGATGGTGGATATTCTCCACCTCAAGGCTCAAAATATCGGAGGCGCTATTCAAACCCTCAAGCTGAGCTGATCAAACAAGTGAGTAATAAAGCAGAGAAGGCGAGGAAGAGACTTTAGAAGAGAGCGAGTGCACTTTAAGACGTACTGGAGAAGTACAGAAAGACTAACAAGATGTGCATAGACATGATCCTTGTAGTGGTATTTCTGGTCTTTATTGGAGTCATGGTCGGAATACTCAAAAAGAAAGGATACTTTTGAAATATACTCTCATCATATAAACATCATATTGTCAAAGTGTAACTTAATATTCTCCCTTAACTTATTACTCATAAATATTTAAAAGTCTTTTAACTTACTTAAACTCAGATTATAAATTTACAGACTATTATTTGGACTTTAAGTTATTAGGGAATCATTTAAATAACAATCGCATCTAGCGAATGCGATATAGGAAAGAGATTACAGCTACTTCTCACCTTCAAAGTGGGAGGGGTTGCCGTAGTTGTTGCTCTCACCAGGGGGTGCTCTGCTTTCTGAGTTGCTTTTGGCTTTCCTGTCTCTCGTGGTCAGGCTTGTTGTAAATGTTGTAGTAAGTTTCCTTGGGGTACCAGTTGGGGTCACGCATCTCATCCTCCTCAATGAGGTTCTCCTGGGATTTCCAGATGTAGCTGTGAGCGTGAGGATTCTTGACGGCAGGGAATGGTCTAGCATCCTCAGGAATGTACATCTGATCCTCAGTCATGAGGTAGTGGAGTCTGCTATCTTGCTCATACTCGAACCAGGTATAGGGCACTCCCAAATCGTAATCAGGGTGCACTCTGATGGGCAGCTCTCCTGGAATGGGATCCCAAGGGTTCTCGTGCATTTCCCAGATGGGGGCATTTCCGAACACCATGGCTGTCATTTCATCGAAAGTAGCCGAGGGCCAGAGCACCTCCACCTTCTCTCCCTTTTGGTTGGTGACAACTTGTCTGCACACATAGGCCTGATTTGACTCGTAGAAGACATCGATTCCGAGGTTCACCACAAGGTAGGCATAATCGATTTCTTCGTGAGGGGTCAAACCGTACTGCTGAATTCTCAGTGCCTCTCTTCTAGTGAGGCCTGGCACTCTTCTCATGAGCTCTTCGATGTCAGTAGACTGAGCAGTGTGATCCCAAGGGCACTTCAACTCACCATAAAGCTTCTTAATGTCTTCCATAGTCCAAGGACCATCATAAGGAGGAATGATGAAATGCAAATTTTCTATACACTCACTCTATTAGCATAGATAGTTCTTCTCTTGTAAGTCTTTGATCTGCTTTGTAAGTTTCTTGACTTACTCGGAGCCTTTTTCAATCTCTTGATCAAGTTTTTCAATCCACTTCTTATTCTTAGCTTTAAGTTCCTCGTTCTCCTCTTTGAATATAACGAGTTGATCATCCTTGGATATGAACTCTTTCTAGAACTGCTCTATCCTTGTTTTAAGGATCTCAATCTCCTCTCCTCTCTGCTCGAGTGCCTCCACCAAAGCATTTTAATTTGATAGAGGAGGTACTCCTAAGGCAGAGACTCTGAGCGAAGTTCGACTGTCCCTCCTTTGAACAAGGGTGCTTCTCTCGTCATTCATTGATATCATGGATAAATCAGAGCTGCTTCCAAAATCGATATTTTAAATTTTTTAAATTGAGGAATTTTCAAAAATTTAAATTTTTTTTGAAATTCTCAAATTTTTTGAATTTTTAAATTTTCAGCTTTGAGTTTCTGTATTTCTTATTGCAATTTAGTATTTTCCTCTTTCTGGTCAATCAACTATAAATCATAGTCAAAGGAAAATAGATAGTTGGCTAAAATAGCAATTTTCAAATGTTTTAGAAAGTCAATATAATAATATTTAGGAATTAAGTGAACCCAAAATAGGGCATATAATAAATTAATTTGATTTAAAGTTTAAATTTACAGGCGTAAATCCTTGAAAATTGTGCCACGTGAAAGCCCGCATGTCAGGTTTAAATTAGTTTATGACCCCCACTACTCCCATTTTGAGACGGGAGAGAAACTCTGTGGTCTGACAAACAAAAAGTCGCTAGCACCCTATTTATTAATCCCTTTCCCTTTGGAAAAAAAAATCAAAAAAAACCCGATAAATTTAAAAAAAAGGGGGTTTTAAAAAGTTTTAAAAATTTTTTTGTATTTTAAAAATTTTTTAAAAATACTTAATTTTAGGATTTAATTCTAAATTTTAACCCCTAAAAACAAAAAAAAGGAAATTTTTAAAAAGTTTTTTCTTTTTGGAAAAAAGGGGAAAATTTTTTTAACAATTTAATTTTTCTCTAAATTTTTCCAATTAAACCTATTTAGTTTCTCTTTTCTTTTTCCAATTTTTTGAACCCCCTTTTAAAAATTTTTTAAAATTTTTTTAAAATTCTAAAAATTTTTCAAAGGGTTTTGTACCTTGGCTATCTTACAATGCCCTTTTTGCGAATTAAAATTGGGATCTCTTCACTTTCACAAGGGAGTATTCCTCTGGTTTCATATGGCATTCAAGTATGATTGCAATTATAGACCAAATGTCCTCCCACTGCACTGAACCGTGAGCCAAGTCTGTCTCTATGGAAGTAGCCTGCAGTTCCTTTCACCGATGCTTCCTCAATGTTTTTCGCTTTTACAACCTCTGTTGAAGTCTAAATGACAGTTGCTCGTGACTGTTGCAGAGATTTTAGTCGATGATGTATAACTCTGGCTTGAAACTCTGAATCCCAACTCATGCAACTCCATCACTCTCTAACGAAGGTCAGTGAGAAATAGCGAGTAAGCTATATTGTTGCGCTCGTGCTGAGAAATTTCTCTTAGTGTGATCTCCCATTTAGGAAGGCGATGGCGATGTAATCATGAGCGATAAGAACACCAGCAAGATGAAGAACGTACTTCTCACACATGAGCAGTGTAAATATATTTCAGATTATTATAATAAAATGGCTTAGTGAAGTCTATAACGCGCTGGCACTCTCAACATTTTTGCGATGGAGTTGATGTTGAGAACTGGCTATTACTACTGATAAGTGTAATTACATCCATACCTTAGAGTGAAAATGAAACTGAGATAAGATTGATCATGTAGTTTTTTTTTTAGTAATTTCGCGTTTGACTCGCATGATTACAAGTAATTTTAAAGGAATTAATTAGACCACAACTTATTTTCACTTTCTTATCATATTATGAGGTTTATAATGATGACGCCTCTTTACATTTATTTGATAGTTAAAATTATAATTTAAATATCTCCTTGTTATACTTCCTTAAAGTCTCCACTTCAAGAAAATTATTTTGGGTTCTTTGTTAATCACTTTGAATTAATTTGTCTATGCTATTCTGAAATCTCTGCTTTTTCTCTTATGAAGCTAATGATCGATCTCTTGAAGTAAAAATATAAGATGGTTTCCTCGCATTTCCTTCTTTTTAGGATTATTAAAAATGCTAAGGCCTCTCGTCACTCAACTATACTAAATCCTTATTTTATGACTCTTTTTACTATAGTGCTAAATTCTCTTCCTACTCCTTTCTAAGTCTTTCCAATCTCTGCTTTTCCTTTCTCGCATGTATTCGTTTTAGTATCTCAAGGAATACCCTCTTAAATCTTTGATATCTTCGGATAACTCGCTATATCCTGACTATCTTACCTCTTAGACGAGTAATAAAGCCAATTACAAATTTCCTGAGTTTCCTCCTTATCACCCATTTTCTAAGGTGATGCTTTCTAAACTTATCGCATTTCTTCATCTAACGGAATAGCTTTCTTGCTTTGAAACCTCTAAAGAGCTTTTGAATTTACTTAGCCTCCATTAAGACTGCCAGACCCATAGATGACTCTAATGCTGTGCGCACTTCCTCCTTCATAAAAACTTTAGTCAGACCGATTTGCCACTTCTTCTATTAAGGATCGAACACTTTCTTATACTAGCTTATGGATTAAAGCTGCTTAAATAACTCTTCGCAAATGGCTTTGTTTATTGCTACTCCAGAAGTCTAACCTGCAACTCTAGTCAGTTAGTTTATTTTCTTCTTCCCCAGAATAGCTCTGTATCGTTTTGAGAAGTCCTCCTAGCTAACTCTGATAGCATAGCCTGCTTTTCTTATTCTAATAGCCTCAAGCATACCAGCGCATCTTAGTTACTTGCAAACTTCCATCGAGTCAAATACTGAAGGAGAGAATACGTGATTAGGTTTTATGCATCTTATGTATCTATTCCATAAAAGATTAATCCTTTCATTTATATTACCTGGGTGAGGACTCTCTCAAGATTTGCATAAGTTCTTGGAGCTGAGATCTGAATTGCTTCGAAAGAGAATTTCCAGATAAAGATTAGCCGCTCTATCCATAGCCTGCTTAAGCGGGCTCTTTTTTGTATAAATCTTTTAGAAGAGCTTATTGAGAAAATGAAAGAGTCTCATTTATTAAGTCACTAACAGTGTCTTTGTTTTTTTCTATGAAGGCCTGTACCTCGTACTCAACTTCACCTGCATAGTGACAGATTATGAACTCTTCTGCATTAAATCTGTTAGGCCTCTTGTAAGACCTGTTTCCTGAGAAGTTATCATTAAATTTCTTAAGTAGCTTGATATCATTTCCCTTTATCATAGTTTCCTCATCTATCAGTTTGAACAAGCTTGGCTTAGTTGCACTTTCAATCAAATCTATGCACTGTTAGTTGTCTACAAACTGAATTTGAGTCCAAGATACATTCTCAGCTTTGTATTCCTCTTATTCTAGATTGAACATGTGATGATTGAAGTGCTGCTATAACTTTTCATTCGCATAGTTGATGCACAGTTGCTCAAAAGAGTTGTGCTCAAATATTTCAAAACCGAAGATATCCAAAATTCCAATGAACTTTTGATTGCTTTAAACTTGAGCATTCATCTTTAAGGAGATAGACTGATTTATGCGGCCCACTATCCAGTTAAAAAGTTTTCCATAGATACTCTTAGCCATAGCATCTCGGGCATTCTTTGCTTCTTCTGGCATTAAGTTACTCTCGATAACTTCTTTGCCTATCTGCTAGCTCTTCATAGTTAGGCTTTTTACTAATTTTTCTAGTTAATTGAGAGCAATTCACAGACCTTTTCAATCGATTGCTATGCATCAGCTCTCAGTTGAGAAATATCTCCAACACCAGGCTTTGAAAATTTGTCAAAGCCTATCTAGCCAAGCTATAACACAGCCACTATGATATCAATAACATGCTGAATTTCATCCTCTGTAAACCAATGTTCTTCATACAAGTCAGGGTGATTAAGAAATCTTGCCTATCATCAACTCCTGGAATATTGTACACTCCAGATTGGTTGGTATATGCATAGTCCTCTAAATTGCCAAGACTATACTTCTTTCTGATATCCTGAGATGCAAGAATCTGATAGAAAATGTGATAGTTGACGCTCATTTTGCTGTTAGAAGACTATTCTTGATTTCTCAAGCAAATAGTTGATGATAGTTGCGGAGTGAATTTTACCACTGGAATTGAAATTAACCTTGATGAACTTTCCGAAGCGAGATGAATTGTTATTTCTCTTAGTTTTAGCATTACCAAAAGCCTCAAGCAAGGGATTGGAGTCCAGGACTTATCTCTCTATGCTGTGGTCGTTATCTCCCATGTAAGCAAATAATTTTCACCTTCATATATGTAAGACTTAACATCTAACATGTCGATATCTTTCTCAGAAACGAAGTTTGTGTTTGCTTGCGCAAGGTACTTCAGAACTAGCTTAGTGGCTTCAGTTTTGCCAGCGCCACTTTCTCCTGAGATTATGATACTCTGATTCTTCTTGTAAATGAGCATGTCCTGGTAGGAATCCTCAGCCACCATAAACAAGTGAGGCTGGGGCTTTTCAACTGAGCTTTCATTGCCAGCCCTGACTGCGTTGGAGTATTTCCGATATTGACGAGCGATAAACGTCGTGAAGATATTCAACTTCTAGAAAGGGTTGATCGATATCAAAATCGGTGTTCCAATTGAAGTGAAGATCTTGTTCTCCTTGTGCCTCTTTCTTATCGTGTGAAGTAGAGCGCCTTCGTTAAAATCTCCCAGCTGCAACAAATCAGGTACACCCTCTAAAATAAGTTGAGAAACTTGTTTAGTAAAACTGTCAGAAAATATGAATGAAGAGATAAATTCGTTTACCTAAGCAAGATGGGTGAACTTCTATCACTGGCTTATCTACTGAGTAGAACTCTCCGTCGTCGAGGCACTGTACGTGTATCTCATTTCCATTATCACGAACAAATTTTCCTAAAGTTTTAATATGAAATTTCTTTTTTAATTGATACCTGGAGCCCAACAGAGTTCCTCGTGGTCTATAATCCAAAACAAATCGTTCTGGGAGCTGTTAATTACTGAGCTGTTCAGAGATTCCATGAGTCGTTGAAATTAATTCTTTTATTAGATTTTAGATGAAATTGTCAAAATCTTATCAAACAAATTAGAATCTTGGATAAGTCAAATAATTTAATCAGAAGTATTACTGTAAATAAATATTATAAACTATGAGTAGTTTTATTTAAATTTTTGCAATAATCTAAAATTTGATGTTAGCTTATTTAATTCTGACCTTTTCTTGTATAGAGCTAACTCTCTATTAATATTACGATTTAGAATTGGATGAATTTTTGTGAAACTGAAAGCTTCCTTTGGTTTTCAAAAGCTCCAGAAGGTTTTTCTTTTAAGATGATGCTTAAAGAGATATAGAGAAGTCCTTTTAATCGCGCTTCATTTGATTGGTGCTTGAATTCTGACTTTAAAATATATCATGAATAAATATTTTTAATTTGCATATGTAATTGCACTTGTAATAAATTTACGAAATCTGAAATAAATTTAAAGATAATTTAGATTCCGACCAATTTTAATTATAAAATAATGATGAGACTTAGGTTGCTTAAGCTCTCATTTAGTTGAGATAGATTATCTCTTCTCAGACTATCATACCTATTCCGAGAGCGAGGCTACAGAAGATTTGAATATTACTAGTTACTATTTGTGCTCACATAGTCGTTATACTTCTAGGTCTCAAATCTCCTATTTATGAAACGAGAACATTCCTCACTCATATCTCTTATTTAGATCAAAGAATGGGCAACTGCTGATTCTTTGCTCCCCTTATTTAGAAAAAGGGCCTTCCCTTATCTAATATAAAATTTGAAAACAGTTCAAAAATTTAAATTGTATCAATTTTTAAAGTTTACTAATTCTTGGATGGCTAGTCAAAGCTCATAGGACTTTGCTGATAAGAAACCTACTGAAAACTTATATTGTATCTACCAACTGGTGGCTTGTCCTAATCGTATTCTTGAGTAAGTGATTACTTAATTTAAGAGTTCCTAGACTACCCTCCAGTCATCTAGTTCCTCACCCATGCTGCTTTTTCTCTATTCACTTATTTCGAGAAGTCATTGCTCTCTATCGATGTCTTCTGTTCCTTAATGCTATTCATAAGTGTGTATTTAGTTCTGTCAGATAATTTTTTATTCTTTCTTTGGGCGATGTTCTTTCTCACAGGTTAGTTGTAATCTGAGAAGTCTTGCACAATTTGAGAGCAATCAGTGGTCTTTACTTATACCAACTTTCAATTAGGATTTCTAAACTCTGGAAGAAAAAAATGAGTTAATCTTCATAATAAGATAAATAACTAGGGAAGAAAGTGGTCTTCCACTATAGATCCACCAAGCTACCAGTTTGGACTCTGATCATTTACATTGAACTTTTAGTAATCTACCCTTGGGAAGGTGAGGCAGCTAATGTTCTAAGCTTTGATTTACTCCTCAATTTTTTGATGCACTAAAGCGTCATCTTGCTTAACGGGTGATGCTAATTTGTTTAACGAAGCCTCACCATCATCATTTGTAGTAGTAGGATTCTACTAGCTCTTTCTTTCGAACCTGGCCGTCATTAGATCATTTTCATCGTTGTTGATAACATCCTTGCTCTGCGCAATTTCCTTTTGCTCATTTTCCTTGTCTAGGAAGGTGTCTAGCATATTTTGCTTCTAGAGAGTGGAAAAATACTACTCTGCAATCTGAGGACTTATCCCCTCTTATTCCTACAGCCTATGCTACAACAGACTTTGATAACTCTAGAACACTTAACTCTGTTTTTGCTTCTCTGCCTCATTTTTGGCAAGGATCTGAGTTAGTTCAGCTGGGGAGCGGAAGTACATTGTTTGAGAAAAAATAATGATAAATTAATTAAAGCTTGATGAACTAGGTTTCAGACCTTGGATCTGTTGAGGTTTTGAAGCATGCGCCCTGCTGAGGATTTATTCCTTTGCTTGAGGAAGTCTTCTATGCCATCTAAATACATTCAACATTTTACTAAATCTTACTAAAATCCTTGAAGAACTAATTCATTTTATTTTTGCATTTAAATCACTTACAGTTCTTAGTTGATTGCATAAGATGTGGAATAATGTTTCTAGGTATGATGAATGCATACAAATTTGCACTGAGATGCTGGACAAGAACTAGTATGACTAGGTAAGTCTTATTGAAAGAGAGGTTATCATATTTGTATAGGCAGCATGGCTATTGAAATGCAGAGCACTCACAAAAATGAGTTGGGTAGATGACTTGGAGATTGATGAAGAAGGAGTAGCTGATATTCTAATGGGTAGGTGAAATAGTGTTCATTTAAATATATCGTCTAGATGAAAATGCAATTAACAACGCACCAAGGCCTGGTACATCCTTTTCGAGGCCACTTTCCTCGTCAGGTCAACCAGGGGGATTTCTCAAATGGTCAGACCTATGTCGAATGCCGGAAGACCAATCACAGGATATCAAAGGCCGGGGACAAATAGGCCTGTCACAGGAAGTTCAAGAGGCAATTTATCTACTGCACTCCAAGGGCAGAGGCCAGGAACTAACAGACCAGTTACCTCCGGTGGAAGAATGCTTAGACTCGGAACTGCCTCAATGATGCAATAAGGTGGGCAATTCATAATGGCTGATAAACTAAACCCCAAAAACGTGGCAAAGAAAAAGCACATAGCCAAAGCAGTCGTGGACTATTTGATCTATGTTGAAAATAATTTCAGAAGAGCCTTGGACATAGCTAGTGAAGCCACTTCCCTTGTCAATTTCAATGACTGGTGGTGGAAAGCCAGGATAGGAAAATGCTAGTTTAAAATGGGAATGATAAAAGACTCTGAGAAGTAGTTCCTATCTTCTATAAAAACTTAGCCTATGATTACAACTCAAATTGAACTTGCAAAAGTCTCCATAAACTTGACTAACCTCTAAAAGCCATTGAAACTTACACTGAAGGAATGAAGAAGTTGTAACTTTTATTTTGAGTTTCCTTTTGAGACTCACTTGCTAACAGGCATCGCAAGAATAAACGATCTTTTAAATGATCCAGCTAAGGCAATTACTTTCTACAAGAAAATTCTTGTGTTTGATAACCAGAGTATAGAGTCCATAGCCTCTCTCGCAAGTTATCATTTCTACACCGATCAGCCTGAAATAGCCTTAAGATTCTATCGTCGTTTAGTCTAGTGTGGAGTCAGCAATACTGAACTTTGGAATAACTTAGGTCTTTGCTGTTTCTATGCTTCTCAATACGATATGGCTTTGAGTTGCTTTGACAGAGCTCTTTAAGTTTCAGATGATTCAAACTCTGCCGATGTTTGGTATAACATCGGCCATGTAGGTGTAGGAATCGGCGACTTGAGTCTCGCATATCAGTGTTTCAAAATAGCTGTATCTCTCAACCCTAATCATGCAGAGGCATTCAATAACTTAGGAGTGTTGGAGCTGAGGAGAGGAAACGTGGAGCAAGCAAAGAACAACTATGTACAATCTTCCAAAATAGGCAGCTACTTATTTGAGCCCTGTTTCAACGCAGCCCTTCTTATGCTTAAAAAGGGAGAATTCTAGGACAGTTACTTAATGGCCAATGAAGCTGTCAAAATTTACCCTGATCACGCCGACTCCAAGGAACTACTTAAAAATCTAAGTCAACACTTCTCTGTTATGTGAAAATAAGTATATATTTAAATTGCTTAATGCAACAATTTCAGATCTGGGGTCCTTCTATTTTAGATGATTGAAGTAGCAGAATTCGACTTGAGGAGTGAATAATTAGAAGAATATTAAATTATATTGCCTGAGAGTTTTAATTAATCTTCTGCCATGTCAAACATGAATTTTATCAAGCTGTAAAAAGCACAGCTGAATATTAGTCCTCCACAGCCCACAAAAAGCCCACCCCTGTTGAAAAAGTTAACTTCAAATGTCTATTCCAAATAAACCTCTTCAGTCAACTCCCCACTTAAGAAGAAACTCACTTAGCTCGTATTTCCCCCAGAAGATGAAGCCTAAACCCCAGCTTCCCCTTCAAATTATTCCATTCTTAATTTAACTTTATAAAATGGGAAGGTAAAAAGCTTGAATAAAGCAAGGCTTGAAAATCAAGGCAAGAATTTGAAAAACTGCGACGTACTCGACTAAATATACCAGCGCATAAGAAACAAGACTGAAGAAAATCTCATAAAGCTTGATACAGTGCTCTAAGACCGCGCTCAAGAGCTCTTTTACGAAAAGAGGGCAGATATTTACCAACTCTTGAAGGAAAAGAAACAGCAAGACTAGGCGGATTGGGACAAACACATTGACAAATAGTTCGAAGATACACCTGTGAACTGGCGAGAACAGCAAGATAAACAGCTTAAGAAGCTTTGCTAGCAGTTTAACATAGACGTTAAAAGCAGGAGACTGCCTTTTAAGGAGAGGATCAGATAAATATGCAACAATGAAAACGCATATCACCGGTATAAGAAGGATCAAAGGGAGGTTCTTAGTCAAAATATGTTGAAGAATATAGAATTTGTAGAGTAGGCTAATAAGTTCGAGCTGTATATGCGGGTATTGATGAAGGTGTAATATCTTGGCGAGAGCACTCTGGATGAAGGGGGAATAAGAGCTCTATGCGGTTCTTAAAGAAATAAATGCTTTTACATATGAATTTTTATAGATATAAGGTGATTGACTCAGTCGCTTGATAAGAGACAAGAGTTTTACTTGCAGTAGCTTGAGAGGAAGAGGAGAATAATCGAAGAATAGGATGAAATAATTCAGAAATAGAAGCAGGAACCTCCTTCAGCACTTATCAAGTAAAAAAAGAGCAGAGATTAAAGAGCAAGTGATAAAATAGAATCTAACTTCACGAACTCCTTTTCAATTCCGACTGCTTCCTTTTGTTGTATATTTTTGTAAACCATTGTTTTATTGAAAGAAGACGCAGCAAGCAGAATAAAAACCCATTACTAATGCCAAAAGATGGATAGATCTCAACTAAGAATAGACTTTCTCCTATAAATGTGGAGGACAGTTTAGCCACAAGTGTTAATCTAGATTAACATTCTTTGGGTCATGACGATAGTGAAGAAGTGATAAGAGAGGATGATGAGGTGAGCTAAATCCTTCCTCAGGATAGTAGAGTGTCTCGCTAGAGCAAGAGTCATCTCTCATCTCACGGGAATAGGAAGTAGAGAATTGAGATCCAATTAAACAGCAGAGACTCCTAGCAGTCAGCTCTTTAAGTGCTCTCGCCCAACCTACCAAAGATAACAGAGGGAAAACTCTACGATACTAAAAACCCAAACAAGAACCAACTTCATAACCTCAATCTCAATTTGAGTAGTGTTAAACGCACTTTCCAAAGGAATTAATTGCAAAATACTCCTCAACACATCAATTTCCATGATAAGACATTCATTTCACAGATGAGAACTACTAAGAATCAGTTTTTCCAGGCCCCATTAAATCAATCTAATTTTGAAAGCTCACCCAGAGTTAGTGAATTGCAGCAAATGTCTACTGAGAGATAGACTAACATTATCAGTACTAGCAGATTAGCAGGAACTTCCACTCAAAATTAAAATGTCTACTGAGAGATAGACTAACATTATCAGTACTAGCAGATTAGCAGGAACTTCCACTCAAAATTAAAATTAATTAGCTACGGATATTAAATAGATAAATCTGTTTTAATTTCCTAGAATTAATAGTAGTAGTAGATATTAAGCACTATTTTATTAATTTTTAGATAAATCAAAATTAGAAGTAAACTAGAGTAAAGCAAATGTCGTATCCTTCCTTAAAAGTAAATATCCCAGACTGAAACTAACTCTCCTTTGTTCCATTATAAATAGATTCTAATTTGCTTTTGTTTGTTCCAGCTAAGAAGAATATAATAAAGAGGCCTAATAAGTTAATGCCTCTGTAGATAAGCTTCGCAGCGATGACAAGCAACGAATAACCGCAATTGGAAATACTTTCGACTAAAGGCGTAGACATGATACCTCAGGAATCTAAACTGAATTGCCAAGTCCCCTTTTGTAAAGTCCCTTGCTTAGGCCTGGCAAATAAACCAATCTTTAGCTGCAGTAGAAGACTTCTAATCCCTTAGGGAGTAGGAGATTTTCACAGCAGCAGTAGGATGACGACTAGAGTTAAAACATGAGACTCAGCAGCCAGGGCAGAGATGCAGGAAACCACTTATAGAGGCAAGAGAGTAGCAGTCAAGCCTATCTCAAGTCCAGTTAGAAGAATCTGAACAGGAACTTGATAAGGAGCGTGATAATGAGCGAGAGACCACAAATTTATGGAATGAGCTTCTCCAAGATAAAGAACAGTGCTGAAACAAACCAGACATCGAAATAGTTCAACATTCTGTTCTAGCAGCAGAAAAGCATAATGCAGAAGATGGAATTCAAACTCAAGACTCCAAAGCTGTTAGATGAAGATGTGCAGAAGTTGATCAAGCTATATCCACCTTCTAAGATTGAAATATCAAGTTAGAGGAGCAAGAAGCATTGAAGATCAAAGAGTTTCAGAAAAATGCTTTGGACTCTACTTATCAATATAAATAGATAAAAGTTGCATTTATTTGGACTCGATTATAAAGAAGACAAACAGAGTGGAGCAGCAGAGTAAGGAAGACTAAAACAAAATCATCTATGATATGCTTGTGTTTTCCACTCCTCGCAGCATTTAGTCCAAAGTTTGATAAATGTAAACAAGGAATCAATAATAATTGGAATCATCAAGTGCGGGTAGGATCTTACCAGAGCATTCTCCGAATCCAATGGTGTATCCAACTCCCTTGCATGATCCTTTCATTGTAAGCACATCTCCATCTTGAAGGAATCTAAAACTATATTTTAAAAATTTAATTGATATAGTTTTAAAATTATTTATAATTGTTCATCTTTAGTTTCTTAAGAAATTTAAAGTTTAAAATGCAGAAGTCTATATCTTTATCATGAATTCTTTAAAATAATGAATGTCCTCTCCTCTCCGTTAGGAAGCTTGAGAGGTTGTTTTCCTCCCCATGAAAGTTCTAGCATGGAGCCATACTCCTCCTTCTCAGGCCCTGAGATAGTTCCAGATCCTAAGAGATCTCCCACATTAAGATTGCAGCCTGTGACTGTGTGATGTACGAGCTGCTGATTGGTGCTCCAGTACATGTATTTGAAGTTTGACTTTGAGATTTAGAACTCCTCTTCGCTTGAATGGGGCTTAAGGAAGACTGATAGTTCCACATCATAGGAGTAGTTGTTCTCGTCTTTCAAGTAATTCAAGGGAGTGGGTTCCTGCTCACCTAGCTTAACCTTGAATAAATAAAAATGGAGCGAGTGCTTCTGCAGTAACAACCCATGGAGAGATAGTAGAAGCAAAGTTCTTAGCGTTGAATTAATAAATATGTGAATGGACCGAGTGGTACATACTCCCAGGCTTGTAAGTCTCTAGCAGACCAATCGTTGAGCAAGCAGAATCCAAACACATGATCAGGAGCATCCTGAATCTTCACTGGCTGGCCTAGAGCATTAGATTTGCCAACAAATGCACCCACTTCAAGCTCGAAGTCAAGTCTCTTGCACTCTGTGAAAGCAGGGGTCTTTTGGTCAGCTGAGGTTTAACCACGGGGTCTTCTGACATCGTGGCCAGTCAGGACTATTGAACTTGCTCTTCCATGGTAGCCAACAGGCAGATGAAGCCAGTTAGGCTGTAGGGCGTTATCTGGTCCTCTGAACATGACTCCTACATTGTAGGCATGTTGTCTGGAGGAATAGAAATCAGTGTAATCTCTGATGAAGACAGGCATCTGCATTTGCACTTCCTAATGAGAGAAACTTATTTCACTCAGAAGCTCTTAACTCATCTTTGCGGAATCGTGGGAGAATAGACTTTGGATTGTCACTCTTACTTCATGCAATAATAATTAATTAATTTATTAGGAATTAAGCATCCCTAACGGGCATATAATACTTAATCGATTTAAAGAAATTTCACAGCGTTAACTCCTTGATCAGTTTTTCCCACTCTGTGAAAGCATCGGTCAGCTAGTTTAAAGGGTTTTAAATCGGGGAGCAGCTAAACCTCTCCCTTAGCAACGGGAGATGGAGGAGGCTGTCTTACTGGCCCTTGAACAGCTCCACTTGAATTTTTCGAGGAATGAAACCCAGGTAATCCAAAAAGGTCTGCCGCAAAAACCCAACTTTTAAACTCTAAATCAACTTCGCGGAAAGGGTGGGAGAAAAATTTTAGGCACTCCTTCATGCAATAATAAATAGAGAAAGTAGGAAATATATCCCCCCTCTTAGTTTAAATGAAATTGTATTTTATTATGCCAGTGGTCTTTAGAGAGTGACATGAATTTATTGAGATGCTGCTCAGAGAAGATGTTCTTTTCTAGTTGACTGAACAGAGGTCCATCAAAAAGGCCTCTCTGCTCCACTGCTGATAAGTCGATGACCAAGTCTCCAATTCTTGTGCAGCAAACAGTTTTGTTTGTTCTAGGGTTATTATGCAAATAAAAATATTAACTATAATATATAACTTAGGATATAGGGGCAAAAAATTTGCAAATACTTTTATTCATTTTTAAAACTAATTACTCCTTAGAACATTTTTTTAACACCAATCTTTGACTTATTTTAATTGTCCCACTATAAATGAATTTAAAAGCCTGAAATAATAAAAGCTCCGAAGGGGATGTTCTCAAGTGGGAAGTGGTTTTGCTCATCGTAGGGGATGACTGATCTGAGGGCAGCAGATGCTTCTACCATTAATGAATAAGGCTACTTGTAAAGAAGATATAAAAACTATTAATAAAGTAATTAACTGTTTTTTATCGGCAATCATAGAAACTGTTCTTAAATGTAACTTAAAGCTCTTCGTAAATTGGGTACGTTTTCAGGCTTTAAAGAAAAATAAGGGGTAGTAAATTTCAATTAAGACACCCATTGGTTAATCACTGATCTCTACAGGGAAATCCAATTAAACATTAGAGTTTTAATTATAGCTCTGATCATTATATTAAACCCCAATCAATATTAGATTTTTAATCTCTGTTAGCCAATCACTGATCTTTAATCATTATAGACTTAATCACATCTCTAATTAAGAATTAGGCTTTCTCTTATTCTTATAACCCACGATTAACTTCAAATATTTCTTTTTATCATCATACTTAATATCTAAATCTTATCTTCCTGCAATCTTTGCAAATCTTTAAAACTCATCCTCATATTTTCACTATAAATAAATTATAAATAGATCAATAAATTCTCATTTTAAGGTTCTTGAGCTTTGAAATCTCACTTATACTCTTAGCCAGAGAGTTCTTTTATTCACCAAGCTCTCTTTGTAATGGGTATAGGTTCTCAGCTATTTAGGAACTACAGAAACCAGTCCCTACTTTCAAAGCTTTTTAAATAGCTGCACACCTTGTCAAATCCATACTAACTTCCTTCCCTTGCTCATTCAGCACTTCAATCCAAATTATATAAAATAAATACTCTATCTCATCTGGCATCACACTATAAATAAGGATAAAGATTTAGCCTAAATATCTATCTATCTATCTTTCTTGTTTTTTACTTACTCTTTGGTAGTCAACTTGGTATCTTTCTTTGAAAGTATCACTTTTTAGAGCGAAGATCTGCAAATATTCCTCTTAAGAAGTTTGTCTATCATTTCATAGGTCTCTCTTTTTATCTAATGTTATTAGCCCAACTTCTTCTTTCTCTTTGAGCTGGGTTTTTCCGTTAATCAGGTTTTAAGGAGTGGCCGGTTATTATGACGGACAGTAGCACTTACTTTGAATTCAAATTCTAAACGCTCTAACTCACTCCCAGAGAGGGTGGCTACTTGGAAGAGTCTAAGACCTTTACGATGCTCTTATCAAGTGTATTATAATGAACGGCAGGATGGATTGCAGTGCTTCGATGACTTTAAGTTGGTATGGGCGATCTAGACCTCAATTAAAAAATTTAAACTCTATGGTTGAAGCATAAAAGGTTAAGGTTCAGACATGATATGTGATTTGGATTGTTCATCCACAAACACATTTCCATATTCATTATTTGTCTGGTCATTTATCATTTCCTGAAAATACTATCACATTTTTTAACACACAGGTGTAAAAAAAAACTATCCTTGGCTTTTTTGAGTTATTTTTCATGTCATCAGACTACTTCAATATCTTTGTAGCAGTTTGAATTCCACTTGGGGCAGGAATGATCTGAAAAGATCTTCCTTGGCCTTATCAGTTTCTTTCTTTCTAAGTTTGGTGGCTGTGTAGTTTCGCTCTATCATTTTAAATCTCTCTAGCAGCTCTCCCCCAATGAAGTATCTAGACTTATCTAGCAAGTCTATTATGACTTTAACTCGCTATGGTTCCTCAGCCCCTCTATCATAGTTATTCTGTATGATCTTATAAGCAGCCTGGCAGTTCTTGAATACCTCTGCCACCTCCTTCAAAATGTTGAAATTTTCAATTAGGGCCTCTGCCTCATTAGTGATGCTGTCTTTTTTATTCATGAGATGTTCAGTGCTCTTGATGCCTATCTTATGAGGAGTGTCTCCAAATTCTTGCAGCACTGACTTCCCAATGACGAGCATCATACCTATCATAGTCTCCAACTTCTTATTATAGTTAAGTTACTACTCTTGAGTAACGTACTCCAACAGCTGCCGAATCTTTTAATCGCCTTTGTGATTCAGGTGAAAAATGTATCACACAATCAAAATATGTCCTATCTTTTGAACAAAATTAAAAGCATTTTTCCATGTGAGTTGAATGAATTTATCCAAACTTGAAGTATTTATTCTTTCTCTGAAAAGTTTAAAATCCATTAAAATTGTTAAAAATTATTGCCTAACAGTGAAACTAAATTGATTGGATGATATTGGCCCACCTTATCAGAAAGCAAACTCATTTGATCGTGAATGATCATGAATTAGGATTTCTGGTCCTTGTAAACTGATGGATCATATTTGATGATGCCCATGCTGTACACATTTCCAGAAAATTTGTTCTCGTGCTTCACTAGTTTAGATAAGTTTATTTCATAAGTGCGCTTTCTAGGATTTACTTGGGCTGCTTTTTGCGCTTAGTCCTTGCTTAGCTTCAATAGGGAAGCTACTGATCGAGAATTAAAGTTAAAAGATACTCCTCCTTGGGAAGACCCGCCCAAACTCTTTTAGAAAATAGACTTCTTCCTTCTTTGTTATTTCAGAGAAGTGAAATAAAAACAATTATCTTTAATTTATTAAAATAGTGGCTTGTAAATATTTTAAAATTTAAACTATAAAGTGGTATTTCTTTTGAAAAATTCTACTTCTTGGTTATAATTAGAGGAGCTCTATATTTTCCTAAAAGGACAAATAAATGTTTTTTCAAATTATGTAATACTATTGCTTAAATGGCTGAGGGGTAAAAGTATTATCATAGGAGTAGTAGTTTTCTCTGCTCATCATGATAGCGCTTTAATCAGGAACTTCAGTTTGAAATATTTTGAGGTCATTAGATATCATAGAGAGGTCTTGCGGGAAATTAGGCAAGATCTTAGAAATGTTTGGCAACTGAAAAGTTTTCTCTCTTTCATTATGAGAATGATTTGTAGCAAATTTAGACAGATTCTAGTGCACAGCAGATTCTTTATTTTGCTTGGGGTTTTGGTCATTCTCTTCAGAGTCAAAAATTACGATTCTGTCTTCAAATGTAGAGTGCTGCTCTTTGGATGGGGTTTATCGAGAATCCTCTGCTTTTTCAGGTTATAGAATAAACCTTATTTATATCAAGTACATATAAATAAGATAAGTCTAAATAACCTTCAATATGGCATAAAGGAAATTAGCGTATTCTTAAATAAATAAAAAGAAGAAATTCTTTGAAATTCCCTTTTTAAAGTGTAAATTATAAATAGCTGTTTTGGAGTTGCAATTGTAACTAGAATAAATAAATATGAGATCTAGATGTCCTCTTCGTTTGAAATCTTCTTACTGAGTCTGACTTACTGTCTGTTTTTCTTTTTGGGACTGTTTTGATTTGACTACAGATTTGACTATATTTTTTATGGTTCGAGTTTAAAGAACTGGAACTTTGGCAGACTTTGAATCTTTGGGAGAGTAAATTAAGGTTGATTCAGCAACGTATTAAGATTTTCGTTCTTATGGTTTTGGTTCTTACCTCTGTTACTAAATTTAGAGTTGGAACGCTTCTAATTAGAAATAACTAGGGAGGATCGGAGAGGGACGTTATTAATTTTGTTCTCATTGTCCATTCTAGAGGAGTCTTGCATATATTTATCATCTAACCTATTTAAATAAGAAAGGAATTTTTTTTAAATTCTAATATTAGACAAGAAAAAAATTAAGATGGGAAAGTTTAAATAACTTAACCCAAATTCTTAAGATACTTTTTAATGCATAAAATAAAGCTTACATAATTTTAGGTATAAGAAAAAATAAAGATTACAACTTAGTTGATAATAATTTGATGAGGTTTGATCTGTGATTTGGATCTCCATTGGATTATTGTTTGATTATTTGGAGTGAATATAAATTATCTATATCAATTTATAGCATTCTAAGAGTGAGTGTCTATGGTATCTATTATCAAGATAGCGAGGAACTTTGAAATAAAATGCATCGTTGAGCCATTCTAAATATTACACACTAATTATGAAACAAGAGAAAAATTATTTTAATTAGACTCGATATCAAGTTTGTAAAAAAATAAATTATTCCATTTAAACATAAATCTAATTATAAAAAATAAAGATCTTATGTGAATAGTCAAAAATACAGTTCTTATGAGCTTATATATATTTTGAAATGAAAATTAGCTCAAGAAATCCAAATCGATTGGTCATTAGAGAATAATTTATTTCTTAAAATTAAAAATGATGAGTGTTTAGCAACAAGGGTATGTTCCCTTTGGAAATGTTGTCTCAAGTAAGTGCCTCATCCATATCTAATAGAACTATTGCAATATCATAAGTGAATGAGAGTGTTAATCCTTGGTATAGAGATTTTGAATGAGGACCCCAGAAGAAACCAGTTTGGCATTCCCAGGCCAGAGTAACTGCTTAATGTGGAGTTGGATGTGGAGAAGAGACTCCAAGCCATGGTTCTCAAGGATAGAATTAGAATCAAGCAGTTCTTCATCGACTTCGATAGACTCAGAAAGGGCTTCGTAGGAGAGGCAGCCGTAAGCCACACACCATCCACAATACTTTCAATTAAATTATTTATTGTGCACATGGATAATAAATAGAGATGTAATCTCTATTTATTTTATAATAGATTTGATTTATGTGTTACTTCTTGGGTTTAAAATTGCATTTATAGTTCAGAACATGCATGGGAACTTTGAATTTCAGGTTCGCAGAAGAAGAAATCCAGTAACTGATTCAAAAGTACAAGCTTCAGGACAAGACAGACCTCATCAACTACTCTGAGTTCTGCTAAAACATCGACAAAGTGTTCGACGTTGAAGTCAACCCAGCTGCTGTCCTAAGCAACTCCAAATCTACTGCTGTAAGCCAAAGAGATATATTCTAAAACGCATATAGAACTTCACAGACCAGGAGAAGAATATGATGATCGACGCTCTCCAACAGATGAGAAAGACGGTTGTCGCAAACAGAATCCTCCTCAAGCCTTCTTTCCAAGACTTTGACAGGTCAAAGTGCTGCCACGTTACTGACCAGCAGTTCTCCAGAGTCCTCAAGAATCTCAACATTATGCCACCTAATGACAGAGTGTTTGAGCTCATCCTGAGAAAGTACTTTGACAAGGGAAACACCAAGGAAGTCAATTACTTCCAGTTCTGCGCTGATGTCGATCGCCCAGAGGACATGTTCCCTGGCTACACCTCTAAGAGGCCTGAGCCCACCCCTGCTCAATTAGACTCCACAGCTAGAACCTCAACACAGAAGGCTTTCTTCGCTGGTTCGACCAAGGAGATCAACGTGTTGGAGAACAGGTTCTCTCAGCAGGCAGTTAACATTGCAAACGACCCAACTGATGTTGAAGAGAGACTCAGAGCAATGGTCGTGATGAAGAGAGTGAGAATTGAAGAGTTCTTCAGAGATTTCGATAAGCTTAGAAAGGGTAAAGTCACCATCAATCAGTTCAAGAGTATCCTCTCCATGCTTAACTTCAACATGACTGACGTTGAGTTCGACTCACTTGCTCAAAAGTAAATTGATAAGGTTTAGTTGTAATTGATGTAATAAGTATAAGACAAATGACCCCGACAACTTATTCAACTACTTTGACTTCTGCCACACCATCAACTCAGCCTTCACAGTCAAGGGTATTGATAAGGACCCAGTAGCCACTGTCAAGCCAGTTACCCAAGAGGATACCTACCTTGCAAGAAGAAAATATCTCGAGATTTCTCCTGAAGACCAGCAAAAGCTTGATGACATCATGCAACAGTACCGCTTCGCAGTCCAAAATAGAAGAATTAACCTCAAGCCTCAGTTCTAGTTTAAAATATTTTATGATTAACTCAAAGGGTTAATATTCTCTTAAAGCTGAAATGGAGTCTTAAATTCCTTTATTATTTTTAAGAATTGTATTTGTATTTTAGGAGAATATTAAAATTTCTAGGACTTTGACATTACTAAAAACGGACACGTGACTAAGATGCAGTTCATGAGAGTGCTGGCTCAGTTGGGCATCTATGCTCCTGAAAATGTTCTCTCCCTACTTCTTAAGAAATATATGGATATGGGTAATGCTGACGAAGTAAACTATGTTGATTTCTGCAACGAAGTTGACACCCCAGAGGATATGTTTGGCGTTGGCAGAGACTATAACCAGTCCTTCAACTAAACTTAAAGTTTATTCATTGATGAAGATAACTATGCTTGATTTTCTGAAATATTTTTTTCTCCTCTTCAGGCATTTTTTGAATGACAAGTTTGGACTCATAGATCATTTCAAAGTTATTTAAAAGGGCCGAAGCTAACTATAGATAGATTAATGATAAGTTTACTTCCCAAGAACTTAGCCAAGAAAGGTTGAGGTAGATATTGTGAAGCACAAGCCTGAGGATGTTGATGATGTGTTAGCTAGAATCAGAACCCAGTGTAAGCAACAGCGTATAAGAATTGGTGAATTCTATCGTGACTTCGATAAGCTCAGATCTGGCTTCATCACTGAGGCACAGTTCAGAATTGGCCTTAATATGGCTAAGATAGTACTTTCAGGAGATGAATTCAACGAACTGGTCACTTTCTACCAAGCACCTAAGGAAGGCAAGCACGTCAAGTGGCGAGAGTTCTGCGACGCAGTTGATGAGGTCTTCACTAAGAAAGGACTCGAAAAGGCAGTTGAGATGGTTTTAGATGATGCTAGAACTCAGACTATCTACGGCAGAACCAACCCATCCAAGGTTCAGAGAAAAACTTCTGAGGAAGTTGTTTACAGATTCAAGCAGCAACTTCTCAGACAAAGACTAGACGTGAAGAGCTTCTTCCAGGACTTTGATAGACACAAACATTTCAAGGTGTCCCCCAAGCAATTCAGGCAAGTGCTTGCTGGTCTTGGTTTCACTATGCAAGATGATGAACTCGATGCCATCATTAGAACCTATGGAAATTAGTAGAACGATATCAAGTATCTAGAATTCATCAATGATGCTAACCCTAACAACAACTCCGATAATGGCGCTTCTCAGAAGACTCCTTACCTAGGAACCAGCTAGAACTTTAGCGGTGAATCTGATCTTGACTCCCTTCTCTTCAAGATTAAGGCTCAGATCAAGAAAGATAGAATCAGACTGGGAGAGTTCTTCTAGGATCACGATATGCTCAGAAAAGGAAATGTAGCTGCTCAAAAGTTTAGAGGAGTCCTCTACGCTCAAAAGATCTAGCTTACCAACTAAGAATTCGAGTTGCTCGAAAGCACTTACGCTCTTCCAAGTGATAACACTAAGGTCGATTACGTAAGATTCAATGAGGAGATCGAGAGGATTTTCACTGAGAAGGACTTAGAAAAGGACCCTACTAAGACAATCTAAGAATTCAAGGCTCCTTCTATTCTAGACCCTAAGGATGTTCTGAATAACGAAGAGGAGAAGAGGCTTGATGCTTGCTTGCAAAGAATCGGATGGGATGTGAAACAGAAGCGCCTTTTGATAAAGCCTTTCTTCTAGGATAAGGATAGAAGCAAGTCCGGCTTTATCGCAAACACTCGCTTCAGATCAATCTTTGATAACATGAAGCTCAACATCAGTGACGACGAGTATCAGCTAATCTGCAAGCGCTTCTAGGCGAAGGCTAACAACGAAATCAACTATGTCGAATTTGATTACGTTCTCAGATACTACTCAGGCGACCATGAGCCATACTGATCAGCTACTTAGAATATGTGAGATATTCAACGATAAGCTATGACAAGGACTGAACCTATAGACACTCTATCACACCCACTTATTCCCTTTGCATTTATTTTTATTTTAAGATTCTAATTTACATCCTTTCTATTAAAAATGAGATTAAATACCAAAATGATCATAAAAGTAAATCTTGAATTTTAGTAAGGGAAGTGAGTGCCCTTTTGGGTTGAGTATCTTTAAAATATTGGATCTTTTGTATTTCTTTATAAGCAAAGTTAGTGAGTTAGATTTGAAAATTAGATCTGCCAATAGCTACTTTCTTTTTAGCTAAGATTTGCTTTCCCCAAGTGCTTATCTTCTTGCAGATTTAGTTTAAGTGCCAAGGCATCTCAGTCAAGCCTAAATATTAAAGTTACTTAAGTAATAGAAATGTAGCTTACTTATAGATTTATCTAAAGCTGAGAACATATCTTATATAGTGAGTGATAAAATCAGGGTTTTGTCTGAGATAACTATCTGGTGGGCGGAGGTTTGCAAAAACTAGATGTTACTCTCTAAATTGAGTCTTTGAAAGTAGGTTCTTTCCAAGTCTTCTAATTCAAGTAATTTAATTTGAGATACTAGACTCTCTTCAAACTAATCAAAGCCGTGTTTCAATCTCTCTCTTAAGATTAAAGCTCAATTTATAATGATTACGATAAGATTATCTTGAGGTTAGTTTGAGAAAGTAAATGAAACATCTGAGATAAACAAGAGCCTATTATACTTTGGGAAAATGCTGGTAGTTAGCTGGTGAAACTTTTCTAATGCTCTTTATCCTCTTAATCTTGTAAGACTGTCATAATTATATTTATAGTCGCAAAGAAAGCTAGAAAGTTCAAATTTTGATTCAGAGACATTTCTTCAAGCTATAGATGCCTAAGTGATTAACTAAATTCAAGGAATAGCACAGTTGCCAATTTCATAAAGCTCTATGCACTCTGTTCAAGTAATAGTCCTAATTTATTTTTAGAGGAATCTACTGATTAGAATCTTGAAAAAATCATTTGATAAACGATGAGGAGACACATAGTTTTTCGCTAAGCAGCTGCAAATACATTTGATTTCATTTAGGGCATGTTGATTATACTTATCTTGAGAAACTATAGTCCGATATCTAGGATAGTAGAGAGAGTTGAGTAACTTTCATTTGACTCAAAGACCATTCTATCAAATAGTTCTTTCATGATTGGGCATTCCTCTTTTAGGTACTTAATAATATTTTAGCCTCTTTAGTTAGATTAATTATGCTCCAAGAATAGCTTAAGGATAAGTTAGGAAAGGTTTTACTCGAGAGTTTGAATTATCATGTTGAGAAATTGCTCCATATTAAGTTGATTTTGAGAGGAGGTGGGAGATATCTAATGCTGGATGCAGATGTACTTGTAAAAGTATAAAGCATCACTTGACTTCTCCAAACTATTTTAAAGTTTGATTGCTCCTGCTTAAAAGTTATTCTTGTTTCAAATTAAAAACTATAATAAATGTTTGGCTTGAAGAAGTTAGGGAGGATTAGATTTATTATTGCTAGAAATAAAAGGAAGGAGTGTGGACTTAAATTTTTGATTTAAATATTTTTTAATTTGCCAAGCTATAATTATAGTACAGAATTTAATAGATGATCGTCAATAAGAGCAATATAAATTAATTTAATTACAATTATTTTTCGCTAAAATGGAAAACATTGCAACTATATTCCTGCTTCTGCGATGTCATTACTACAAGAAAGACTATTTTTTACGAGATGATTCTGTAAAACATAAATGGTAAGTATGATGGCACTTCATATAATCCCCATTTCTGAAAAGAGGACACAAATAATTTAAATTAAAGAAAATAAATAAGACTTAGAGATATTTAAAAGCTTAATCTGTTTATTTAATTTCTTTCATTTTAGATTTCTCACTCCAATTTACTTATTTGGGTTTCTACAAACAACTTAGGCAAATATTGTAAATAATTCCAACTACAAATCGCAACTATAATTCTAAAAGAAATGTCTAAATAATCCTCATTCGCTAAATGGTAAAAAGGCCGCATTTTATTTTTAAGAAAAGTAATAATACTGTCTCTTGCTTTACTTTATTTGTATTTCCAAAAACAATTGATCACGCTAATTAAAAAAATTCTCTCCTATATTACTAATTTAACGTTGATTTTCTGAAATTTAAACCTAATTAACTTTGAAAGAATTAACGTAATTGGAAGGAATATTATATATAGGCATTAGGGAACTCACCATTAACATATAACTGTAAGTAAAATCGCAAAAGAGATTAATAGGCTAAAAATTTAAATAAGCATCTAATGATCTTACATTAATTAAAAATTATGGAGATTTTCTCATAAGACCCCCGCCCACTCATTTAAATTTCTTGTTTAATAATTCCCAGCCCACCCACCACCCAAAACGAGCACGACAACTACAAAGAGTCAAAAGTAAGTATTAAAATTTTTACAAAATTTTTGCTTCTACCCATGATTTCAGAATAATCCAAAATTTTAATATTGGAACTCCATTACCATAATTCCAACAATGTTTTGAAGTATTCCAGAATTTCTTGAAATTATATTTGAAATAGATTTAAATACAGAAGCATACTTACTTTTGACTTTTAGTAGTTGTCGTGCTCGTTTGGGTGTGTGGCCTGGAATTATTAAACAAGAAATTTAATGAGTGGGCGCAGAGGGGGTCTGATGGAGAAAAAATCTCCATTTCTAAATTTTTTAAATTAATGTAAGTTATAATTACTGAGTCTATATTTAAATTTTTTAGCCCTATTAATCTCTTTGCGATTTTTACTTACAGTTATATGTCTAATGGGTGAGTTCCCTAATGGCCCTATATATATTATTTCCTTCCAATTACGTTAATTTTTAAAGTTAATAGGGTTTTTAACAATTTCCAAGTTAAATTAGTAATATTAAATAATTCTCAATTATATCATTATAGGTTTTGTAAACAAATTTACTTAAATAATGGTCCCAATTAGTAATTAAAGTTTGATGACAATTTATGTTAATTAAATTTTAGAAAAAATGTAGATAATATTTGGCTGATTAAGTCCTGTATTTAAATAAAATATTTTATGGCTTTAGTGCGACAGTTCCTAAAAAGTGACCATAAAATTCAATAGGATTGACTTTAGGAAGTCCTGATAGTCTAGTAAGCTTTTTATGAGTGGCTTATTATTTTTAAATTAAAAGGATAAATATATATTTGATTTATAAATTGAATTAGTGGTATTTGCATTTTATGTTATCATTATTTCGGTCTGTTTGCATTTTTGAATCAAAGGAGAAACAAAAACTTCCATCTTGCTCAAGCAGTACAATAATTTTACTTATACCAATTTATTTGTTTTCTGAATAAGCATGAATAAAGCTAAATGAAAAAACATATAGCAACGAATATAGTTTTTACTTAGAATTAATTTAAATATATTTATTATCAAAACTTGAATAACAATGAGTCTGAATGATTCAAATGGCAAATGAAAATTTTAGATTTCTAGAAAAATCTGAAGAACAGCTGCTTGCAAAATTAATAGGTCAAAGTCTTTTCATGCTATGGAATCTCAATCTATTCTTTAAGTATATTGAACAACGGATTTAAATAAGATATTAGGGGAAATATCTTATAAAAATTGAGTAAAAATGTCAATAAAAGTTAATTAAAATAATAAAATCCTATATTTATATTTTCACTTAGACTGGAAATATATTTCTATTAAATTTTCTTCATGAATAGCAATCAATTATGTTTTATTTAATGAATTTGAGCTGCGACTATTCACATTATTTCCGTTTGGTTTGAAGAATGTAGCCTCTTAAAACAAGTGCAATATTTTATATTAGTTAGAGTACTGCAGCTTCTATTAATTTTCTTGGAAAGAAATTATGCACCGTAAGAATGTTTATTCTGAGAATTCACAAATCTTTTAGTGCAGGTTCCCATAATTTATTTAAGTATTTTTAGTCGATCTTTATACTTCCATCAAGTAATTATAAATGAAAATATAATCAAACAAAATTCAATGTCATTTATCTTTTAAGGGAGGGAATTTTATATTAAAAAATTTTATTTCGAAAATAATTAATCTGAATATTACAGTTGAGAAAAGAGGCTTTGTGATTTATAAGATTAGCATTTTTAAAAAAATGTCAAAAATAATAAATTAATTTTTGCCTTCTCATTCTTCTGATTATGAAATATGTAAATATAGAATTTCTAATGACTTTTAATTTAAAATTGTATCATTATATTAAGTAGGCCATTTAGAGATGAGTGGTTATATCTTCTTTGAAAATTTAGCATGACGCTTCTGGAATTATTAAAAACAAAATAATTATTAAGTAGAATTAAATTTATAAATACCTGTTAGAACTTCCCTTTTTTATTTTAATCTAAATTAATTTAAAAATAAAATGCTCTAATTACAATTTGTATTTTTTATTGTAAAATTGCAATAATATTTTATTGATCTTTTGGATTTATTCTAATATAGCTTCTAAAGAGAAGATGTTATTCTCAAGCAAATTCCCACAAATTAATCCTTAAAGCTTGTAGATTTTCCTATAAAGCAATTTAAAGGAAGAATGAGAATTAAAATTAAATATAAAATTCTTTTATTACGATAAATAATAATTTGGCCTTAAACTTATTTTTAATCTATTTTTGATTAATCATTTTATAGTGCTTCTTATTATACCATAATGAAATTTGAAAATTATATCATAATCAAAATATAATTCTTTTCAAAAGCTATGTAAAAATGTTATTTATGATAAATAAAGCTTTATTTTAAATAAATAATTCTAAAAATATTGATTATAGAAATGATAATACCTCAAAATAAGAATTATGTTTTAGCCTTATTACTGCTGCACTATTAATCCTCCTAGGATTTAACTTGTGAAAGCTTCAATATCAATATAGAAAATATATTGATGCAGAAGATTAATTTAATTAGTCATCTAACTAACATACTACTTTAAGTATGCTAGTTTCTAAGTAAATTTTAATCTTGTTTTTATGTAAATTAAGAATAAATTTAAATTAAATAAATAATTCAAGGTCATCGAAGATATAAGAGTTAATTATTGTTTTTATTCCAGTTTAGGAGACTCTATAAATTTAGGATAGAAGTAATTGCTTACGATTTCACTCTCAGAATCTTGTGAAGACATAAAAATATCGTTAGTATATTTTGAAAGAAAGAATCTATCTTTAATATGGGATATTAAATATAATTATGCCTTTATAATTTTTATTTTTAAAAAAAAAGTTAATTAGAACTTTTGATGCCTGAAAGTTAAATGACAATTAATCCCTTTTTAAAAACAATTAAAATTAGAAATCTTCAAATGTATGATTATAGATAATTGGAGAAATATATAATTAAGTTCTATTTGGGCACAAATATAGTAAATTCACACTCCACTACCAGTAGTAAAGCTATTTTGATTTGAGCCTCCCCATACCTTAGCTGTGGCAGTTCCACCTCCGTGATAAGTCTAAGAACCAAAATCTGTTCCAATACCTCCAGCACCTGTCTAAAGCTAAGCTTGATTATTACTGGGCTGTTAACTTTCTTGAGCCTGTAAGGTAGGAAGCGTGTTATTAAGTTGCACAGAAACCCGCTGATGTAACTCTTGAATCATGTGAGTCCTCACCCATCTTACTATAGCCCTATATCCTGGAGGAATTGCTGCTAGTGCTGGCTAAGTTTACACAATATTAGTCTTTAATTGAGAGAACCAAAGAGAGAAATTAGCAATGAAAGGCTGATACAAAGTAACTAGCTGCGTCAAATTCAAATTAGCGATTTGAGGGTTGAAACTGTTTATCACACTCTAGATCTGTGAAGCAGCTGTAGTGTTTTAATCCTCAATTTTATAGAGTATAGCCTGCAAGTAGGTATAGTATCTAAGCAGCCAACTTTTGAAATCCTGGAGATCTTTGATATTCATTTGCTGCATCCAGCTTTGAAGAGAGAAGTTTGTTGTCATCCAAATTTCCAACTCTCCACCCCAGCCGTACTCATCCACTATTTTGTAAGTGTTATTGCACTTGGAGTTTATCAAGCTCTCGAGTTCAGTGTAATTCCAAAGTGGAGCAGAGAAGGCTGTTGCCTTTTATAGTAGCTTATATTGAGCGCTCAAAGGGCCTTATAATTTATTATTTAGAACAATCATCTGGGAGCCTCCACAATCAGTGAACAGATACCCATACCCTGGCTCATAAACGTCGCAGCAGAAATAAGACCCCTGAGTAGGATCCACAAAGTACTTCGCAATATTCTCAATGTTAAGAGCTAGGATGAAGTCGTTGTTCCTGACCGAGCATTCATTGACTGGTGATTAAACTATTCTAGTCTAAATATTTGAGGGGAGTCCATTGATATCCATGCACTCCGTGTATAGCATATTTAGCTCGGGATACCAATTATAGTCACAGTTTGCTCCAGTCAGTAGTGGACTCTAAGCCTAAGCCATATTTATCTAGCTCTGGTCTTGTATCGCTGCCTGACTAGCATTTTAAGTGGCTACTGGCTGTGGAAGCACTCCAATTTACTATCCTTAACCGTTAACGCCTGATGAGAAGTAGGATAAGAGAACAAAGGTCGTAAGACCTGAAAGGAAACTGAACATGTCCTTAGTCCAAACCTTTTATAAAATATTTCTAAGATACTAAATTCTACTCAAGTAATCCTTATTTAAATCTAAGATGATGCTAATATTGGTAATAATTAATTCAATGAATCCTAGCTCAATTTTCTAAAAGGTTTTATATATAGCAAACTTTAGAAACTTTAGTTGAAATTCTTTGTATGCTTTTGAAAGGAAATTTATCCCGGATTTAATTTCTATACATTCATTGAAGTAATAAAAGATAATCGAAGTTTCATAAGAGAACCTTAATTATGTTGTGGATTTTAAATTTTTTACAATGAAGTTTAATTTTTAGTAGAGAAAATTCCTTCCCTTTTAATATCTCTAATTAAAAATTTAGCTATTTTGAAATAGAATCACAAATTTTCACCCCTTAATACAGATTCGTTGTGTGACATTACTCCTCTCTATCCTTTAATCACAATTAAGAAGATTATTATAAATAAATTTGAAATTATCCAAGGCCTAAACCATGTTAATATAATATAATTAGATTTGATATATTATTATAATTTATAATTTAATAAAATCGATGATTGATTAAAAAAATAAAAAAGAAGATTGCAACTTTGTCGTAGTTAAAATGGTTCTAAATATCCCTATCTGTAGTTTTTTCGATAACCAATTAAAATTTTGTATGACTTTCTTCTTTATTCAACTCCTTATTACCTCTATATAGAGATAAAAATAATTCTCGCCACTCCTTTTATTCTCAATAATATCTGTTAACTGAATTCTTATGTAGTTAATAACTTTGAATTGAATGATAATCTCTCACAAAAATTTCAGAATATAAAGTTCTTCGAAATTAAGAATCTATCGAATGCCTTAATAACTATTTAAATCTGAGCCAAATCAATGCAAATCTCATATCTATTTTAAATAATTAAATATATTTAATTCTATTTTTTTATAAATTCAGTGGTATATTTAGCAGTTTACTAGGGCAAATAAAAACAATTAAAATATTTGCTTTGCTTCTGTACTTACTTTTTATGATGTTCTATTGTTGGTGGCTAATTAAGTTATGGATTATCTCATTTACTATTCTCAAAGTAATGTATAATAAAATAATATGTAACTCTTTAATCTTATAATCAAAATTTAGTAAATTATAAATATTTTTTAATGCAAAAATTTCTGAAAACCCTTTTTAATTATTTTTTTTTAAGTTAATTTTTTAATGGATTTTAAAAAAATTTCCCTTAATTTTAAAATATTTTTAAAAAAATTTTTTAACTAAAATTCATATTTTTTTAAATTTAAAAGATATTGTTAAATTTGATATTTATATTTAATTTATTTTCGAATGGTAATAACTTATCCTCGTATTTTGTAGCCTAATATAATATATTTATAAGATAAATAAGGATTATTAACTACTGTGGATTTTAAAAATCTTTCATAAAGATATAAGCATAAAATTTTCAATTTAAAAAACCCTTCTTTTTTTTTTTTAAAAATTTAAAAAATCGATTTAAAAATAATTTTTTCATTTAAAAAATTTAAATTAATAAAAATCCCCAACCCAAAATTAAATTTTTTTTCCCAAAATTTAAAATAAGGGATTTTCAAAAAAAATTTCAAATTTCACAGAGCTAACCAAATAGATTTAAAAAGAGTATTTATATAGTCAGCTATTATAAAAATTATGGTATATAAATAGGGGTTAGGCATTTTTCAGCAGCTAATAATCCAGTGGTGTCTGATGGATCAGCTGAAAGTATCTTTAAGACCGCAGAATACATAGGAGCGAATTCCAATTTTTAAATTTTTTCAAAAATTTTTTTATAAATTTTAAAAAGATTTTAAAAAAAAACAATTTTTTAAAAAAAATTTTTTTTAAAATTAAAAAAAATAATAAAATTTTTTAATCTTATTTAAAAAAATGTTTTTGTTTGATGATAATAACTCTCTACTGCTTATAATACAGCCAAAGAAATTCCTTATGTAAGTGATAATCTATAGATGTTTCATCTTAAATTTAATTTAAAATTTCCATTTTATTCAAAATTAAAAAAATACTATCAAATTAAAAACATGTTACTAATATTCTTTGTTGACTAGCATTTTTATTTTTAGTTTTGACTAATAAAAGAATACGAATCAGCAAAAATATATTAAAATTATTACTTTAGGAAGATTAAAAATATCGAGTATTTTACTCTTTAAATAGAATAGAGTAAAAAAGATTAATTTATTTTGGTAAAATTATTTGATTAAAAAGCATCTCTAAATGAAATGGGGAAATGAAGACTTCAAAAACATTACAAATTCTCCAATTCATTCGTTAAATACAATTATGATTTATTTTTGTGATAAATTGCTTTTAGTTTGATGGAAACGACACTCTTTCTACACTTATGAGTCTACTGCCCAAGGACACTGCCAATTTAGTCCAAGGAGTAAGTTTCGATTATTTCTCTTGATTAAACAATAATTGCATAATTTATAAAATTTAGATATTGAATATAATATCTTAGCAAGCTTAAAAAATAAGACAATTTATTTAAAAGATATAAAAGTGATATTTTCAAAATTAACCATTAATCTATCTTTAGTTAAATTCATTGAGTCCATTCATTTTGTTGGAATACTGACCATATATTTTTTTATTTTACGAAAATAAAATTTAAGAAATATAAAATAGAAGTGAGTATTATTCATCAAATTTATAATTATTTGTTAGCGATATTGAATAATTGCTTATAGGTTTCTACTTATGGATTTTGGGAGTACGTGTCTTTCCTTGATTAGACTTTTTACAATCTTTGGATTACCGCAGCTGAGCAATGGGGAATTATAATCCTTTTATTTTAAAAGTATATTTGTGAGATTGAGAGATTAAAATTTATTGAGTTTTGATTTATAATGCTATGCTTAGTGGATATTATTTATTCGATATCATGGTTTGAATGGGAATGGGTCTGGGTCTTCTTTCCACATCTCTGCTTACCAAATCAATATTATAAAACATATTTTTAAGCAGTCCATAATTAATCCCTCCATAATATATTCTATATCTTCTTACTTTATATAAGATTTATAAATTCTCATTGTTATAACTAAAATATTTGTGCCCTTCTTGATTTACTCTGTAAGAGAATTCCCAATTGTGACAATTTTAGTAAATTGTGGCCATCAAAATGAAGCTACTGCAGCCAGACATCGAGGATATTCAAGCCAACATGAAGAGGTACCAATAATCAGGAGTAAGTAGAGCTTCATTTTTATGCTAAACAATAAACAATAATCAAATGATATTTTAAAATTAATATGTTTAAAATTATGAAAATAATTAATAGTTTTTTCTTTTAATTTAGTCAATCTTGGATGATAAAGGAGTTAAATTGTGAGTGATTATGTTTTGATAGAATACGGAGGCAGCTAAGATTGAGCGACAAAAGCTGATGAGGATGAGGAAAGACCACGGAGTTTACATGATGATATCCATGGTCAATCTGTTCCAAATGCCTGTCCACTTGGTCTACATTTCCATGATCAACAGAGTGTCCTTCAACTATGACTTGAACCCGGCAATCTTGAGTGAGGGATTCTTGTGGTTCAAAGATCTCTCCGCTCCCGATCCATATTGCATCCTCCCTATGGTCGGAGGTTTGATTTCACTCCTTAAAATATATTCTAATTAGATAATTTACAAAATTATTACATGAGAAAAAAATTACTTTAAGTTTTTTAATTACCATCCTGAATATATTGTCAACTTCAAATGTATCTGCAAGTCCTACCCTCAGAAAATTCAGAAAGTACGTCTACATCCTCCCTTGCATCTCCATCCCCATCTGGATGACTTTCCCAGCAGCTTTCAATCTTTATTGGATTGCTTCTTCCATGGTTCAGCTACTCAAAACATTACATAAAATTACAAATAGGTAGAAGGTATAAATAACCATAGCATTAATATGAAACTCTCTTTTATTTAAAAATAGAGAACTTAAGAATCTTAATCTAGCGATAATAATCTTGAATCTGTTCCGCAGCTTGAAGTTCAGAAACTTCATGGGTATCCCAGAATACCTCCCAGGCACCAAGCTTGAAAGAATTGTAATCTTTTTAAACTTTTTCATTATAATGGCTTTAGAACTTAAAGAGGTCGATGGAAGTAATCAAGCCCAAGATCTATGACTAGGCTCCCTCAGCCAAGGAACTCGCAAGAAGAGCCCAAGAAAAGCACATGTGAATCATCAATTAGCTCATTTATTTAATCTGTAAAATTCCCTTATTCTACTATTACACTGACAAGAAATAAAATTTGAAAGTGTGTGGGTGGGTGGAGGAGAAAGTTCCATTTAAATTCTTAGAGTGCTTAGGAAATATAATTTATAATTGAGATAGGTTAGGTAGAAATGTAACAACAGAAGGTTAACGTAATCGATGGTAAGTCTTGCGCACCTCCCTTGCCTGCCGCCTTCACTCCCGCAGATTGGTCTTTGCTTCACTATCAGTAGCTCAGTTGAAGTAATTCCTTTCGCTGGAGTCTGGTCTGAGTGGGATGAGCTTCAGTATTGCTTTAATTTGTTGAGATGATGTATTTTGCTAACGGTTGCATTGTAGTGCTGAACAGACTTAGAGAGCAGCTGAACGCCAGAGGCTCCACCACCATCAGAGGACTTGGAAGAACCTTCAGAGCTCTTGACTCCTACGACGGAAACAGAAAGGTCGATGCTGGAGAGTTCTTCGTTGGCATGCAAGAGAACGGTGTCAAGATTACCAAGGCTGAAGCTGATGTAAGTACAGTCGTTTCAATTTGATCGCCTCGGCCTCTAAGCCCTTAGATACTATTGCAATAACAAATGATAGTCTTTGATCTCATTTTGACATAGGCAATTATTATAAATTGTGAATATTATAATCGAAGAGTTATCGATTTAATAAATAAGAAGATTCTTTCTTGCTTGCCAATATGAGCGTTCTTTGAAATCGTGAGAACCGTTCTTAATATCTTTGCTATTAGGCTCTCATGTCCTACTTCGACACTGACGGAGATGGTCACATCAACTTCGACGAGTTCCTAGTTGGAGTCAGAGTAAGTTCCCAATTACTAAAGTGGTGCGCCTAACGGTCAATTCTTATAGGGAAAGATGAACGCCAAGAGACAAGCCATGACTGACAAGGCCTTCCTCAAGTTCGATAAGGACGGAAACGGTTGCATCGAGGCTGCTGACCTCAAGGGAGTTTATAACACCACCTTCCACCCCAAGGTCATCTCCGGCGAGATGACTGAGGATCAGGTCTTCCTTGAGTTCCTCGCTAACTTCGGCGATAGAAACAAGGACGGAAAGATCCAGAGAGATGAGTGGAACGATTACTACTCCGCCGTCTCCGCCTCAATCGATAACGACGACCACTTCGTGCAACTCATGAAGACTGCCTGGAAACTCGACTGAGCTCTGTAAGAGAGCTTAGGAGGCAATACTAAGTCCAAACCAACACTAGCTAAAGAATGAAGGCAGGTGATCAGGAAGGGACGCTTTTTCGCTCTCTATATGAGCTCACTGAACTTCTTCTTCTCTTTATCTGTTTTTTCTAAGTATATTTAAGATACTCGCTTCTCTTTTCAAATATAACTACCTAATCTAAATCAATCGGTTATTCGAGAAAGCGAGTAGAAGACTGATCGGGACTTACCTTTCTCTGGCTTCTTGCAAGAAATGCAGTAGATGTAGTTGCTCTCTGAGAAGAGAGGAGTAACTCCCAAGTATCTATTGTTGTCCTTGTCCTCTTTCCATTCCATACTTATCAGGTTTGATTTGTCTGAGACTATTGGCAAGTCAGTCACCTCCTCAAGTGTTACTGGATCCAAAATACAAAAAGCTTAAATGAAGAAGGGCTTGGAAGTCGCAGCCTGCGATCTGACCAGAATTCGTCCGTTGAGGTAGAGCAGCTTGCATCTCTCACTGTTTCTGTAGCTTTTGTGAGCATAGACCTTTCCTGCCATCTGATCTCCACTCTCTCCGTTGCCAATCTTAAACAGTCCGTGGTGTTTGAGGTGGAGGTAGAAATACTGGCCGTCAGTAGTGAAACCCAAATTCTTGGTAAGGGATTTGGTGTCGTCATTGATAAGTTGTCTGATGAAGAACAGATTGATGTCTTGCTTCACTTTCTCGATTTCCTGGAATTTGCGAGGGTTGAGCGCACTCTCCTCAATGTCGAAGTTTATTCTCCCGATCTCCTCAGAAATGTCATAAAAAGAATTATCGTTATAAACAGTTCATAGTTTAGTTTGTGCTTTTCAATCAGATTCAGACCATGCACAAAGTCCTCAACATTAGCTCTCATGATAAACTTAGTTAGAGAGTGGTATTTGAAGTTAATAAGTTAAGAAATTATAGAAATTTGACAATAAAACGAGGGTCTAAGAGTATTTTTGCGAAACTCATTCTTTTTAATTAACTCTTTAAGTCTTTAATTTACCTAGGACAAGGATCATTTTAAGAGCCATCTCTTTAGTCTCATCATCTTTCTATGGCTAGTTCTGAGCACCCTCAATAATTTGAGTGAGGAAGTCCCTTGCTTCGTTAATGGCTTGGTCTGAGACGAAGAAAGTTTTGTTGATGCCATAGAGTGACATGGGAGAAGCGTTGCGGAAATTCTCATAGAGGTATCTCAAAGAGGAGGTGAGCAAAGATGGCTGTGTGTTGGAAATCTCTCTCAAGAGATGGATTGAAAACTTCAGACCACCTTGCAAAGAAATCTAAAGCGCCTCTGAGTGGTCCATCGAGTCCTTTTCTTCAAAGAATCTTCGCACAAAGTCGAAGAAACCAGCACCCTATAGTTCATTTACAATTCAAGGGGGAAGAATCTTACCTCTTTCTTTGCTTCTTTGTACTTCTCAACATAGAGATTATAGAGAATGAAGAACTTCTTTTGCTGGAGAAGTGTGAACTCACTCACCTCAGTGGGACAGTAAACTGCAAAGTGCTTCTCGAAGTCTATATTTTAAGTTAAGTATCATATTTATAAAGATGGCAGAAGCCATATTTGTTGAATGAAATATTGATTCTCTGAACTTACTGGGCTCCTTTAAGTAGTCAATGTTAGCCTCTGGAGATGAAAAGCCAGCTGTGATATTCTGGTGAATTTCAGCAATCAGCTTCTTGGTGAGTACATCCTCGAGATGTGCGTTAACTTAGTTGTTGGTTTCCTTGAGGGTGGTTTCGACTTCGAATTCCCCTTGCACTTTCTCCTTCTTCACTTTGTCGTAGATCATGTTTATCAGAGAGTTTTCAAACAAGAACTCAGCATTCAAGAATAAAGACAAATAAATATATCATTCATGTGGAAACTCATTTCTTCTGCAAACTCATTCTTAAGATGACCTTTGAAGGCCGTCTTTAGCGATTAGTTACCCATAGATACAAAAATAAAGATAGTTTTCTAAATGAAGTCATTAGGATTGAAGAAATGTTTGTCAGACGGCACTGCTGCCAAAGAATATCTTTGCCACTTACTTAGCTAGCTAGGATTCTCAATAATAATTAATTAGTATATTTCAGAAAAGATTCACCTCATTTATCACCCTATAACCAAAGAAGAATGAGTTTATGGCGGTTTTAAATTGAAATTAAGAAATGATTGCTCATCTCTGGTTGTGATAATATTGTTCCTAGCTCATTATAAAGCTGAGAAACAAGAATGAAAGAATCTTTAAGACTCTAAATAAAAGCCTAAGTTCACAACTTGGCATTGCTTGAAGACTCTCAGAAGTCTTCATCGGATTACTCTCCAAGGATTTCGTAGGGACTACCGTCAGTATCAATAGCTTAGCAGAACTTGACTGCATAGAGGAATTTCTCTCTCATGATATCCTCAGTTGAGTATTTAGGCACATCTATTGCAAAGAAGCAAGTATGAGCGATGGGAAGAGTCTGGTCACAATAAAAATACAATTAGGCGGTTGGATAAGCTTGATTGTGTGCTTATCGCCAAACTTCTCATCAACTAGAGGAAGTCTGGATCTTCCCCAAACGAACTTCAAATAGAGGGACTTTTCCTCATCAGAGAAGCTCTCGAGCACTCTCCAGAATCTCTTCACAGTTTCGTCATCTTCAGTGCAGCCAGAGTATTTGGAAATGGCCTTTAAATGATGCAAGTCAATTGATGGCTTACCACAAACCTTGTAAAAAATATAAGAAGTACTCAAGCTCTTTCCAGGTGTAGAGTTTATTAAGGAAAGGAGGGAAGACCATACCAATACCTTGCTTAATAGCTTTCATTTGTTTATCAAACTCATTAAGTCTTGCTTGCATAACCAAGTGGAAGTAGTCATCGGTATTCTCCTGAGTCAATATCTTGTTCTTACCACCATTAAAAAATAATCCAGGTACAAGTTCTATCTCGGTACCGTCAGTGAGGCAAGTCACAAACTTCTAGTCATGATACTCTTGGAATTCTTTCTCTGGAAGAGTCTAGGCAAGGTTCTTAATTCCATCGAGCATTTAAAGACAGTAGCTGTCAATCATGTTCAAGTCTGATCTGTCCAGAGGCTCATCAATAATCTTCTTCCAGAACACTGAGGGGAAGTTTAAAAAGGAAATTTAGGAAGTTTAGGTTGAGGATTTAAGAGCATCTGATACTCATTCCAATAAGAGCACCCAGGAATTCAAACATAGCCATGTGAGATGGTGAGGATGATGATGAGCAAGGTATCCACTTATCTCTGTGCTCTCCAAAATCATTCTTATGATTGGATGTCGGGATCAAAAGTGGAAGGGCGTGAGATTGTAGTTCCTTACACATTTCGAAGAAGGTCTCTCTGTAGGGTCCACCAACATCGATACTTTAAAATTTCAAGATAATCAATCAATTACTTCCCTCACCTATGAACTTAGAGTTCCATGCTCTATCAGTAGAGTTGTTCACCATCATAGGAGCATACTTCTTGTTCGCAAGGAACTTATAGCACTATCCAAAGACAGTGTACTCTCCAGTGTGGTCGCACTTTCCACTTTCGAAGAATCTCAAAGAACGAAGTCTGTTGATAGGAATGTCTTTCTTTTCAGTGGACTGTTCAAGGTTGTTTACATAAGCGGATTGATACTTGTACTTGACTTGATACATGATGTATTCCTTTGCCTTCATAAAGTAAGCATTGAGTCTCGCAGAAGCCTCTAAGCTAAGTTTGGTGTTGTAATCGATGAAAGGCACAAGTTGAGAGGCGTATTTATTAAAGTCCAGAAGCACTTGCAGTCTCTTTCTCTTTGAAGGCTCAGGCATTTTCTTGAGCTTGTCACTGAAACGTCTCTCATCAAGTTCAATGGTCAAAGGATTGATGTCTTTGATGAGCACATCTCTGTTTTGATAGCAAAAGTCCTCGACAAACTTGTATAGATCCTCATCATATTTATCACCTTCGAATTTCTTCATCTCCTCAGCGTACACATTAAATTGCTCCTTAGTCTCATCTAGGATTTAATAAATTTTGCAAGAATTTGCTGATTAAGAGTGTATTGGAAGTCAGGGCTAAGAGTGAACCTAAGTCCGTAGTAGTCTTGCGAAGGGTAGTAGTTTTTAAGTTCTATGGTGGGAAGTAAAAAGACAAGATAATTTAAAGTTACTCCAACTGCTTGGGTCTGAATCCTTGGCCGATTCTGACATAGATAAAAATCTTAATGAGAAGATAAGTGGGTTGATATCGTTTGCATTTGCCTGAAGGTATGATTCCTCATTCAAATTGTACTCATCAATACTCTCAGTAAGCTTTGTGTAGCTTATGTACCAAGGAGTCTTGGCTGAAGAAGTTCTTACTTTAGTGAAATCATCTGTAAACTCTTTGCTTCCTTCTTCTATGTTGGAGTCCATTTTAACTAAGTCCAGCCACTCTTTGCTTTCAATTTCATCAATTGGGGCTTTGATGGCGTAGCATACTCTAGGCAATATAAAGTAAGAAGAATATAAAAATATCTCTTCGAAGTCAGGGTTCCTTACGCACTCCTAGCAGTAGTATGTGAATTGCTTGTCTCCTTGAACAGTGAAATGAAGAAACATAGCATAAAAGACTAATTTTTCAGAGAAGAGGTCCTTCAATTGGAGTGGTTTGACAAATGATAATTGCATTATATTTAATGATGCAAACTGCGTACTTGTGCATGTATCTATTTGACAGCAGGTTCTCTTCTCCTTCACAGCACACGAATGAGCACTTAGCACCAGCTTCCACTTTGTAGACCTTTAGATGGTCGAATCTCTTGATGTGCTTGATGAATTCATCGTCCTTCTGAGCTTCATTAGCTGAGCATGCTAAGTGGTGGCCATTGTTGTCAAAATAAATCAATATCTACTAATGTCTTCTCTTCCATAGGCGTAGACCTTGTTTCTTAGGGGCTCTTTCTTAGTGGCTGCTAGAACCATAGTGTGGCAAGAGCCCACTGCAACTTGCTTGACAATGTGGTCGTTGAAGTAGTCAACCTTCTTTGGTTCCCAGAATTGAGGCTGGAAGAGGTTCTTGTCTCTGTCTCTGATTCCGCATCTTCCAAAGGCATTGAATCCCCACTGGTAGAGCTCTCCATCTTCGGTGATTGCTCCTGAGTGATCTTGGTACACATCCATATCTGTAAACTTAATAGCAGTTGCATCATAGGCAAGGCGAGAGAAAACGGACTTGGTCTACACATTCTCTCCTCCTCCTAAAGCTCCCTTGCTGTTGTAGCCTGCACTCCAAAGTTCTTGCTGCTCGTTGTTCCTCACCAACAACAAGGCCATCACACTCAAAGTTAAATCAAAATTTTAAGTGTAATCAATTTTTTCAATAAAAATATTTTGAGAAAACTAAAATTTACAATTTGAAGGAAAGGAATTCAAATTAAATTGTTTTAGTTTTTATATCTAAAAATAATTTTGCGATATTTTAAAATCTCGAAGTAAATGAGGCAATTTATATTCATTCGATAATTTATTACAGATTAAATAATTTATAAATAAAAATAATTCTCTTTTTAAACTGTAACCAGCAACGACTTTAACGGCCTTTACAGTCTATCCGAGATCGATCTTCTCGAATTTGTTGAAGTTATTACAAATATGATCTTAAATAAAATCTGGAAGTTAAAAACGATAAATAAAAATTATACTCTCCTAGTTTAATGAGGAATTTATATTTAACTATTTGAATGATAGTGATGTTGAGCTTGGCAAGAATATTCTGTCCAGCGCAGAATAGTTATCCTTTGTCAGTGATTGCAAATGAGAAGTCATAGCTGCAGCTCACCTGAGTTACTTTGTCCTTTACGGGCAGGCGGATATTCAACCACGACTTGTTCTCATAAACATCTGTACCCATACCTCCTGCATTGGAAATACCTTCTCCCTGCAGCTGGTCTTTCTCATTTACAATGAGAGTGTGTCTAGTGCCCAGAGAGAAGAACTTGGCCTTCTTGTATAAATAATTATTGTCCCATTTCTTAACCTGGTGCTTTTCATTAGTGTTCCAGTACTCCTTGTACCCTCCCTTGTAAAGAGAGCCATCTTCCAATTGAATCACAAGTGCGTTGTTGTAGGACTGAATGTCCTTCACTTTAGAGAGAACCTTCTTGATAATCGTGGGATTCTCAAATTGACCCTAAGCCATGTCTATTCCAAGCTTTCCATTCAAATAAAGCCACAATTTTACTAGTAGTTAAATATACAATGCATGATTGTAGCAGTCTCCGAAAGCAAAGATGGTTGAAGGTCTGCAAGGATAGTGGATGTAGACATTTTCATCATAGATGTCAAGACTCTTCCTGGCAATCTCTTCTGCAAACAGCACTTGAAGAATTTCTTTGCCCTCGTAGTCTCTCGTGATAGCAACTGCAGTATCTGGCTCTATCTCTGTAAGTTCATCGAAGAAGAGAGTCATTTTCTCTATCTCCTCAATTCTGAACTACGCAGTCATCTTGGTGTTGAAAATGTTGTGAGCAGACTCAAATGACTTAAAAATGCAATAAGATAATTTGATGATACTTCTTGATGGTTCTCTGCTCAGTAGATAGTTTGAAGAAGTGAATGAGATACATCAGCAGCTTGTAGGAATTAGTTTCTTTGAGCACATCCTTGGCTCTCTGAATTTTGAGAATGATTTCATTCTTGGTGTAAATGCTATGCACATCCTTCTTCGACAGCTTTTTCAAGTGTATCCTCAAAACCTAACAATGAAAGATATACCATACATTTCAAGATTATAGAATAGCAGCTTCATGAGTATTTCAAGGATGAGGAGTTGATGTCTGGGGTAGACTGACTCTGGAGAATCTGCGTAGGTGTATTTCTCAACTATTCCCTTGAACATCCACATCTGCTGAAGTTGTTCCTTCAGTTTGAAGCTGAGCTTATTATAGTTCTTCTAAACTGCCTCAAGCAAGTTCAGAATGAATTCAAAGATCTTCACCTTAAGCTCTGGGTCCTTGTTAAACATGAATGCCAGGATCAAGAACTGCTCAATCAAGGTGCGGAGGATATCCTTCCTTCAGCAAGTCTTCTGGACACTGCTCCAGGAATATCTTGGAAACTGAGAGCACAAAGTATGGGTTAGAGTATTTAGTGGCCTTTTCCTCAGAGGAGAATTGAGTTCTAATTGACCTAGCCTTTTCATTCTTCAGAGACTTAATAAGTTCTTTTGAGGCCTTGAGAATATCCTCTTGGAACAGCTCATCTATGAACACTTAAATTAAGTAAGTAAGACTTTGTATTCACGATCAGACTTGCACTTAACTACGATACGCTTCATAAGTTCGTTGATCTTCTTAATGAGCTTTTTATTTCTGGTGTTGAATTGAACGAAAATAGCTTCGTTACTTATAATCTTCAGGAACTAAACCCAATTGATGATAAATTAGGATGCATGTTTAGAATATATTTAAGCAATTTACTTGAACTGCTGCTTCCTTTCTTTGCTGTTGAGCATCATAGAGAGTGACTCCTCAAACTTGATAGTGAGTACCTTTTGAAGCATTCTGCGAGAGTAGAGAGTGAACAGAAGATCCAGAGACTGCTGGTATTCAGAATAGGCAGTGGCCTCTGAAAAGCCTCTAACAGACTTGAAGAGTGCTTCAGCGGTCTGTTGCTCCAATTTTCTGCGTTCCTTCAGCTCAAACTTTTAGACGACTGCTATATCTTCAAGCACTAGGTCCATCACGAAGGAAATCATTTCATCTCTGTCTTTCTCCTCCTTCACTGATTATCTCTTCTTTTGCTCCTCCTCACTTAGCTATGGCTTCTTAGCTTGAGGTTTCTTGGTTTCATTGCCTTATTTTTCATTAGTGGAGGTGTTTATCTATTCTGTGGCTCCTTCAAGTGGTGTGTTTTAATCAACTATTTCCTTACTCTCTTCAAGTTATGACTAGCCTTCCTCTTCATTATGAGCTTAAGATTCTTTCTTCTCCTCTTCTTCCTCTTATTGGTTAATAATAATCAAGCTATCTCTAATGAAACACTTCGCTAAAATGTATAAGCCTGGTCTCTTCTGAGTCTCTTGGCTTCCTCCTCTTCCTGTTTCTTCTTTCGCTCTTCCTCGACCCTCTTTTGTTCATCCTTAATAAGACCATTGAGTTTACTAGTTAGTGAGAAGTCAGAGTCAATCTGCTTCACCATGGAAAGCACTTTCTCATAGTCAAGGCCCACATACTCGCAAATGATCTTGGCTTGCTTGATTTACTCAGCCTGCACTGACTTCTCCTCTTCTTCCACTTCCACGGTCTTGATGTGAATCTGCTCTATCTTGAACTTCTGAATCACCTCATCGAAGTCCTCCCTATCTATCAAGACTATTGGCTTCTCAGAGATGCCCTTGGCCTTTCTCTCCTGTCTCTCTAGGAACACAAGGTACTCCTTCAAGATTAAGTTCAGTGCTCAGAACAACCTCAGCTTCTGCAAGTCGCTTGATTCCTAGCTCAGTGTAGAGATCGGTGCTTGAAATTACCATCAACTCTGGTGTCTTAACTCTATCATCGTCCGAGAAGAACCCAACTCTCATAGAGGTATCCACTATGTTTTCGAAATTTATTGCTCCTACTAGGTCATAGTCTAGATACTCCTTTTGCAACTAGTGAGAGTTGTAAGTCAAGAATACTTTATCGATGACAACCTAACCTGAAAGTTCTTTAAGCTTGACTAGGGTGATTTTAGATTCACAGGCTGCTCTTCTAATTTCAAAGCACTTTTGCTCAACCCAATCAAGTTGGAGAGTGATGGGGGTCTTGAGTACTTTGCAAGACTCTGTGAAGAGCAAGGGTTGAGGAACTCTTGGAATAGATTTTTCATCTGTGGTTGCTTTAAGAAATCAATGAACTGCTCTTCCCTCTCAGTGATGAGACTGTAGATGATCTTAGGGAATTAGGAGTTTGAAGTTGAGTTCTTCGATGCTCATTTTCTCTGAGGATACTTTAGAAAGGTTGATGATTCCTTCTTGAATTAGATTGAACATTAATTCCTGATCCATTAGCAAATCCTTGATGGGTAGTTGGTTAGTGCGTCTATTTCCATTTCCTTCCAATAGCACAAGTTCTTGAGGGTCAAGGATCAGCACTTCGTTATTACCAAATTTTAATTCGAATCTGATATTCTGTGATATTTAAAAAAAAAGTGAAATTGTATAATAACTTCTTTAAATGAATGGTATATTAACTCAGATAAAAGCAAATGGATATATTAAGAATGACATTTATAAAGAATATTTTTAACATATTTAAATTTGAATGATATTATCTTGTGAAGTTTCATTAACGAAGAGTCCAATAGCTTTATTAGTTTTAGATTCGAAGTTCATTGTAGTTTGGGAACCTTCAAGTTATATAATATCTATATAATGGGATAAATATTTTAAGTTCTTCTTAGTCTAGTCATCCTAGTCCTCTATCCATTATAATTAATGCAAGTCATATCTAAAGTATTATATTTGTAGTCAGCGAATCCAAGCAGAGCAATCTTATTCTCGTTCTTGTCTTGGGCGATGATACCTGTGGTAAGTCCTTGCAACTCTCCACCGAACAAACTGAGGATGGCGTCCTTCTCCTCAAATTTAAGGGTGAGAATGAGTTTGATACTATCCTTAAGCTCCTGTTCGTGAAGATGTCTCCACACAGGGTTTTCAAACATCTTCCTTAGTAGAGTGACGATGGCGTTTGAGACTCCATACATACCCTGAGACTCAAACTTCCTGGCCCATATCTTGTTCCTTATAGCAAGCAGATAGTTGAATAGGAGGCGAGTGAAGCAGTTTGATTGACCCAGAGGACTCTTAGTTTTCACCTTTTCAAGCAGCTGTGCTTGGTATGTGTTTGAGTTGGCTCCAGTAGTCATAATCTGGATGCTCTCCTCAAATAGTTCAGGAGGCAGTATGTTGATAAGGTGCTCGAATATCTTAATCACTAGTATTTTGAGATTGGGAGTGCCATTGCACAGAATGCCAATCAAAGTTCCTATTCTCTGAGGATGCGATATATTGAACAGAATATGAGATGCATATGCAGAATTAGTGACGACTGAGGCTATGTAGTTGACCATTTGCAATAGTCTGCTAGTGAATATCAAGTTGTAGAACTCCTAGAACTTGCTTAACTCCGCTTCTTCCTTCTCCTTCTCTAGATTTTCTTATTACACATCGATATCCACAAAGTTAGGCTCCTTTTCTCCTCCTTCATAGTCGTTTCCATAGTCGTTGTCATACTCGTTTCCATAGTCCTCATTAACAGCAGCTACCAATTCATTCACAACCGCCTATATATCTATTGCGAATTCTCGCTGACAAGCCTGGGTTGTCCTTAAAGATGCTCCATTTTTCTCTTTAACAGTAATATAATTCTTCCAGTTAATTCCTTCAAACTTCTGAACGAATTCGACATAACTTTGCAATTCCTTGAAGATTATCTCATAAGCTTGAGCTATGAGTGACATACTGGCATCAACATCTACCACTGATTCGATCCTCTCCAGAGATGGCATTAACGCCTGCTTGCTAGTGTTCTTGAGTTTAATCTTGTCAGCTTGATCTTGAGGCTTGAGGGACTTGCCTAGACTAGTGACTAGTACGAACTCGAATAAGTCCAGTACTTTAGTTTTTACATAATTTAAACTAAAGAAGTATTATACAGAATTCTATGACAACGTTAAATGCACTTTATGGACAAGTGCTATCTTGCTTTCCTTCAGTCTTTTGATTAGAGGAATCCTTAATCTCATTAGATTCACTGACTCAGGAGCTCTTTGTTGCCGTCCCTGAGGACTCTGAATATCTTAAGTTCTTCCAACTGCTTGTGATCGTTTGCTGAGTAGTCCCACTTCAAGGCGTTGAGCAATTGTCTCATCTCAGTGTCTTATTTACTGCGAACCAACTTCTTAAGAATTCCATTGATTATCTTGAAGAAATTGTTTCTAGCTTGCTGCTCTAGCAACTTTCCACAGCCTCTGATTTCATCTAAGTAGTGAACTAAATGATTAGAGTTGCCTCTAAGAGAAGAACAGAACCAATTTATCAAGTCAAATAGATGAGGGATCTCTTTGTTCATGAGAACTCCCATAAGCTTTAGGCCAGCCACTCTCTGAGAAGCGTTAAGATAGACAGTTTCAACCTGCTTCTTTAATCTTTTGAGAGAGATAGCTGATTGCAGAGTTGCAAGAACACTTCCACTCAGGGAGTCAAAGATTTTGCCAGAACCTACATCCTCCATAGATTTGATGACTCCCTTGCTTTGCTGCATCATTCTCCACTAGTGCAGCTTCTTCTTCCATTCTTTGGTGTTGACTTGTTTGGGCTTAGCATCTCCAGCCTTTGCTTCCTTTTCTTCATTGCTGACTTCTTTCTCTAGAGGTTCCTCACCCTCTTACTCTGTCATTAACTTGTGCTTTTGATCTGCAATATCTGATGTAGTCCTCATTAGTAGCACTTAGTTATCAGCTTCATGATTCTTACTCTGTTCCCAAATTTCTGGAATGGTAAGTCTGAGCAAGAACTCTGACTTCTCTAGAATCTTCAAAGTGATACCTTCAATATCTTTCTCAACCTTGTCATAGTCAAGGGCACTTTAAGTTCTTTCAAGATCTAGCTCATCATTAACAGTTGTGTCTATCATTGAAACAGATGTGTCAATCTATGTTTCATCCTGTTCTTTGGTGGAGGCTTTGATTTCCTCCTGTGTAGAACTAGGGTTTCTCAATAGTAGCAACTTTGCCTTCTTCTTTTCAATGGCCTCACTGATAGATTTCTTGATCTCTTGATAGAAAGTTCTCATCCTAGAGGCGACTGCCCACTGCTTCATAATCAAGTCGTACTTGTGGTGATTGTGAGCCTTAAGCTAATGAACGACCTTGGCTTCTCTTTCTTTTAAGTCAGTGATTTCGTGATTCATTTCTAGTTCAAGTTGGTATTCCTCAACAAGAGTTGCAAAGTCACTGGACAGATTAGAGAACTTGATCATTGGAGCAAAGGCAGCTCGCACCATTCTCTCACCAGTCATGCCTCCAACATTCCCCCATATTACTGTCTCAACAAAATAACAATGCTCTTATCAAAATAAGGTAAGTCTTTGAGAACTGCTGCTGAAGCATTCTCAAGAAATCATCTACTTTGGGATTTAGCCTATCATGAAGAATTTGGAAGAGAATATCATCCTCTGGAGTGTTTTTCACTTATGGTGGTTGCTTTGAAGATTCAGCTGCTTTCTCTTACTCTGCGAAATATGCCAATAGATTAGTTTATCAAAGTTGAATGTGATTATGAATTATTTTAGATCTTTGTCTGATGTAATCTCTTGAATGCCGACGCTCTTAATGATAGTTTCTCCTATGTAATTGGTCTCCTCTCCTTGACCCAAAAGAGACTGACAGGAATCATATGTTTTCAAAACCTCCTGAGAATATCTTGGAGTGAAGCAGAAGCTTGTAGTTTCTCTCTTCATCAGTTTCCTTATCCACTTTTCTGATTCTAATCAGGCTGTAGGCGAATCTTCCAATCAGCCAAGTGCAAGATCTCAGTACTTAGTCTAAATAGTCATTCAAGGTTAAGAGCTCAGACCCAAAGCTAGGAGTGAGTTCTAACTTGACTCCGTAGCAATCTGGAACTGGGTGGCCAATCAAATACTCAAGCTTAAGTTTCTTGATGTCAGAGTATTCGAACTCAATCCTGACTTCATTCTTGCACTCTATAACTTGACGTGTGTAGTGAGTGTCTGAGGATATCCTGAACAGATCATTTCCAGTTTTAGGATCAACTACCCTTACTCCTTTTAGGAAGTCCATTGGAGGGAACGAAGAAGAGTTTGAGTTGACTAATATGAAAGACTCAGCTCCTCTACACTAGATAGTTATGGGCTGGATAACTTGATAAGTGTAAGGATGGGATGTCTCCACCACGAAGGTAGGTTTAATGACCTTCTCCATGCTCTTTTCAATCGCCTTTATTTCAACAAAGAAACTACTGAGTACATCGATCAAGTTGATAATAGAGTTAGAAACAGGAGCCATGACTGCAATATCCACCTCCATAGTTGAGAAGGTGCTGACATAGAGTGACAAGAGTTGGTAAACATTGGTTACATCCCCAAGCACTTTCTGGCAGTACTGTTTGCATATTACTTCCTAATGCTTGCTAGTCTCCTGATTTTGCTCTGACTTCAAGTGCTGGTAGAACCTTACAAGCATTCCTTATAGAGCAGAAGCAATCTGAGAGCATTGTAAATTTTACTTTAAATTAATTCAAGCACTGCTATGAGAGGAGGTTGAAGAGAGAAATTACGAACTTCTCCATGTACTTCTTTTGCTAGAGACTCTGATCTTTGTACTCAGTGTAGAAAACTAAGAACTTCTCACAGAACCTATAAATGAACTGGTATACAGCTTGTTGAAGCTCTGACTTAGTGAGGTCAAAGTATCCCTTGGGGAAAGTAGTCTTGCTGATGGCTTCAAGAGCCTAGTCAGTTTAGATCTTCATGATATCGTGAAGAAGGGTGAAAAGTTCATTTAAGTTTTGTTCGTTGTTCACCAACTTTCTAATAGTCTCATGTCTTGCGAAGTTTGTGATGACTAGTAAAGCGTACTCTCTGATAATAAAAAGGCAAAGCTAATTATTCTCTGTTCTTACTGTTGGAGAGATCAGAAAGCGATTGCTTAAGAATTGAGTTGATCTCTTAGAAGGAGTTATAGATCATTCCCAGACCCATACTCATTGAGAGTAAACACTCATCATAGATTTCTTTCCAAAGCAGTCTAATCTCCTCATTCGCAAATTCCTTGTTAAAGCCCTTCTCAATAATTCTTACTACAGTGTTTTTGAACTGCTGATAGAACTGGTTGTAAATAGCTTCATCAGGAACTACGTCCTTGAGGTCTATTTCGCAAACTGTGAGTGAGATGAGGTTAGACTTAAGGACTTTAAGAGTAAAGAAGAAAGAATACTGCTGCTCGAGAGTTCTTGTAGTCTTTGGTTGGTCGATCAAGGGAGTGAAAGAGTCCAACAGTTCTGATAGCTTTGAGAAGAAATAAGGAGTTAAGTTTGTACAGTAGGGGGACTTGAACTAAGTCAAGAGGCGCTCAGTGGCTTCTTCGTATTTCTTAGGGTTCCACTTGATCTGAGGTCTTTCTCTTTCCAAATTGGCTGAGGAATCAGCTAGCAATGACATAACCAAGAACTTATTCTCGTCAATAGAAGCCACATCGAAGGGCTTTTCAGAGTCTTCTTTTAAGACACTCTTCATAATTAAACTATAAATGCTCATATGCACTCTTAATAGGCTGAATTCCTAATGCAGCGAGTACTTTGTCCATTTGTCTCTCTTTGACTGACTTAGTTTGAGGCAAGTCCTTCTTCCTGATAGCTTGGATTCTTTTCTTGAGGAAGTTGATTTGGAACTCTGACTCCTCCTTGACAACTCGCTTGAAGTTGGGGCTGATGAAAGAGTAGAGCACTTTATCTTTGCGATTAAGGTACCATAGTCTATGGTTGGATAAGTCATATGTCACCACTCCGTCTTGTTCTGACTTATAGTCATCTATCAAGGGGGACTTTGAAAGCCTGAGGCCAGTTGCCAGGTCGAAGAAATGCATGTTTCTTTTGTAAACCATAAGCACCAATTTACCGTTGGTAACGAAACTAGCCCTCTTTAGGATTAGACGGGGCTTAAATATTTATAGTAGATAGACTCATAGATAATTTTGCTTTTACACTGGGTTATCCTTATCTTTCAAGAGAGGGATCTACCTTATAGGCTTGATTTTTAGCACTTAGTGAGCAACCTGTCCGTCTTTTGCGGGAACATCTGTCAGAACTAGGTCAAATACTTCGATGACGTATTAGTACTGAGTGTTATCATCAGATTTCTTTTTAGGTGCGACCTGAGGTGGAGCGTTGACTCCTGGCGCTCCTGTTGCAGCGGCAATCGTCCCAGGCACCTATACAGGTTGAGCCTGTTGCTACTGCTGCTATTGCTACTGTTATGATTCTTAAGCTACCTCTTCTTTTTCTTCTTCCTCCTCATCATCTAAATCAATCAATCCTAGAAATTATACTCCTAATCGAATTTGCTTTTCTCTGGCTTTTTGCAAGAAATGCAGTAGATGTAGTTGCTTTCTGAGAAGAGAGGAGTGACTCCCAAGTATCTGTTGTTGTCCTTGTCCTCCTTCCATTCCATGCTAATCAGGTTAGATTTGTCTGAGACTATTGGCAAGTCTGTCACCTCCTCAAGCGTTACTGGATCCAAAATACAAAAAGCTTAAATGAAGAAGGGCTTGGAAGTCGCAGCCTGCGATCTGACCAGAATTCGTCCGTTGAGGTAGAGCAGCTTGCATCTCTCACTGTTTCTGTAGCTTTTGTGAGCATAGACCTTTCCCGCCATCTGATCTCCACTTTCTCCGTTGCCAATCTTGAACAGTCCATGGTGTTTGAGGTGGAGGTAGAAGTACTGGCCGTCAGTAGTGAAACCCAAATTCTTGGTAAGGGATTTGGTGTCATCATTGATAAGTTGTCTGATGAAGAACAGATTGATGTCTTACTTCACTTTCTCGATCTCCTGGAATTTGCGAGGGTTGAGCGCACTCTCCTCAATGTCGAAGTTTATTCTCCCGATCTCCTCAGAAATGTCATAGAAACATAATTTACAGAGCATAGTTCAGTTTGTGCTTTTCAATCAGATTCAGGCAGTGCACGAAGTCTTCAACATTAGCTCTCATGATAAACTTTAAAAGATAATAACTCAAAAAAAGTTTTTTGTTAAAATAATTGAAATTTATATTCAAATATGATACAGCGAGAAATTATTAAGTTGAATTAGTATTTATAAATTACGCAAATAATAAGCTCAATTTACCTAGGACAAGGATCATTTTAAGAGCCATTTCTTTAGTCTCATCATCTTTTTATGGCTAGTTCTGAGCACCCTCTATAATTTGAGTGAGGAAGTCCCTTGCTTCGTTAATGGCTTGGTCTGAGACGAAGAAAGTTTTGTTGATGCCATAGAGTGACATGGGAGAAGCGTTGCGGAAATTCTCATAGAGGTATCTCAAAGAGGAGGTGAGCAAAGATGGCTGAGTGTTGGAAATCTCTCTCAAGAGATGGATTGAAAACTTCAGACCTCCTTGCAAAGAAATCTAAAGCGCCTCTGAGTGATCTGCCATCGAGTCCTTTTCTTCAAAAAATCTTCGCACGAAGTCGAAGAAACCAGCACCCTATAGTTCATTTAGAATTTAAGGGAGTGAATCTTACCTCTTTCTTTGCTTCTTTGTACTTCTCAACATAGAGATTATAGAGAATGAAGAACTTCTTTTGCTGGAGGAGTGTGAACTCACTCACCTCAGTGGGACAGTAAACTGCAAAGTGCTTCTCGAAGTCTGTATTGTAAGTTAAGTTATCATATTTATAAAGATGGCAGAAGCCATATTTGTAGAAGCATTTTATTAATTCTCTGAACTTACTGGGCTCCTTTAAGTAGTCAATGTTAGCCTCTGGAGATGAAAAACCAGCTGTGATATTCTGATGAATTTCAGCAATCAGCTTCTTGGTCAGTACATCCTCGAGATGTGCGTTAACTTAGTTGTTAGTTTCCTTGAGGGTGGTTTCAACTTCGAATTCCCCTTGCACTTTCTCCTTCTTCACTTTGTCGTAGATCATGTTTATCAGAGAGTTTTCAAACAAGAACTCAGCATTCATGTGGAAACTCATTTCTTCTG
>JAJKFJ010021875.1:0-20515 GCA_027382625.1 Tetmemena sp. SeJ-2015 | reverse complement strand
TTGCCAATTGAACACTTAGATCTCGAAGATTGATGCTTGTCATCCTCTTGCAGTAAACCCTCAAGGATATAATGTAGAGAAGCCTGTTTTCTATAGTTAAAAAAATTAAATTGAAGATGATTGGGGAAACTTGACGACAATCCCCAGTTAAAACCTTCCCTAAAATATTTCAGAGTTTTGCAAATGTAGAGGCGAAATTTCTAAACCCAAAAGTCTCATATTCTCTAATACATCCTAAAAAAATAATAAAACGAGGAAAATATCCACAAAATAAATGAACATTTTTAAAATTAAAAAATTTTAATTTTAATTTTAAAAATTTATCCCCGGATTTTTAAAAAGAAACCAAAAACTTTTATTCTATGTTTTTTTACCATCCCTTGTTTTTATTGATAATATCTAAATTTAGATTTAGACTAAATAAATACGAAAAAAAATTTATTCACCCTTTAAATGCTATTTTTGAAAACCCTGAAATTTATATTTTAAAAAATATTTTAATACTTTTTTTTTTAAGCAAATCTCTCGGGAGGCTTTTAAACGCTGAAATTCTAATATATCTATTAGATATTTTTTTGCCACTTAAGTAAAGACCTATTTTTGAAAGTAAAAAAAGTCTCGTATTTATTCTCTCTTAAAGAAATATATAAATTTTTAATTTATTAAAATCAAAAATTTATTTAAAAAGGGGGAAAAAATTTTTTTAAATTATAATTTTTTAAACCCTTTTTAAAAAATTTTTTAAAATTATTATTTAAAAATTTAAAAAATATTTTAGATCATCTAGTTTTAACTATGAAAGGGAAAATTTAAATAATTCCTATCATTATATTTATAAACTTATTTTTATTTGAAACTTTTAATATAATGAGCATTAAATCAAAATAAAAACAAAAAAAACTACTTAATTAACAGAAGGTAATAAAAATATTAGATTTCAAAAAATAAAATGATCATATTGTTTTTCAAAATGAATTTAATAAAAAGGAATTTGAATATTCATAGTTATAATAACTTATGTGAGCTAGTAATATATAATTAATTTTATCTCTAAATTTAATGAGTTATAAATTCAGTTTTTCAAAAGGGAAATTTTTATTTAGATCTTTAGATGAAATTGAGGAGTCCGAGTCCTTAGATTTTCAAAGTGACATCTGAAAAAGCTACTTTTCATTCTAAAAAATTTTATTGAATTTTCAAGAAAATTTACAAAATGACTACTGAAATTAAAAACTATTTTACGCAAATACTGTTTGGAGAGGAAAAGGGGAAAACTAAATTTGAAAGAGTAGCCCTTTTCTGGCTTATGTCGCTCTAGGGAAAAGCCCATTATCCAGAAAAACTAGAAAATTTTTCTCTAAATCAAAAAATTAAAAATTTAAACTATATTTAATGGGTCCATACCTGAAGATGTCAATTTTAAAAGAAAAACGGGCTGCATAAGTATTCAGAAGCATTACTTTCGTTGCCAGAGGAAAGCTTTAAAAAATTAGGCAGAAATCTTCATGTTTTAAATCCCAGGGCCACTATTTTAAACAGACTAGACTTGAATTGCGCAATAGCAATGAGTGAATTGAATGAAAGTAAGAGTACCTAAGATACATGAGCACACAAGAAAGATTCTTACTTAATTAAAAAATATAGTAACTCTAAAAGGTTTGTATTACTTTTATTTAAGAAAGAAAGTATGTTTTCTAAAAATATTAATTAATTAGCTATATTTTAATATTAGTTTATTTAATTATTTAGAGTAGATCTTTGCAATCAATTATAAATAAGCTATGAGATAAACTTTTGTCTTTCTTTTTAATTTTTTAATTATAATTATAATTGCTAAAGATAATAAAAAATCTAGAAGTTCTTAGAATTGTATTTTGAAAGTTGCAAAAATGTTTTATAAATGATCTATCCTCTATTATCTCCCAAACTACTTTTACAAAACTAACCATAAATAAAATAATAATCTCAAGACAAAATTTATTAATATTTAGAATATTCATAAGCCAGAGATTATTTTGATAAAAAACTAATTCTTCCAAATATATTTCAACCCTTAATTAAAGCAATATAATTTTAATATGTTGCTTATATAATTAAAATTAATTCTTATTAATAAGAAATTTTAAACTTCAAGAAATTCATGTTCACTATTTTATACAAGAACTTTCATTTTAAATAAAGAGAGATGTTTGACCCGTTATATTTTATAAAAAAATAATTTTTATTATCTTTTAACAAAAAATGCAAAAAGAAGTTAAGTTTAATATTTTCAAGTAAAAACATAAAGTTCATAATTATAATCGCAGAAGATTCAATAACCTTATTCTAATGGAGCTGATTTGACTAAAAAAAATATGTAGATATAAATTCCAGATTTAATAGCTAATTTTCCATAATAGATTTTAATATTTCTAATGATTTAATTTTTAAAATTATAATTATTTAATTTTTAAAATAATTATAATTATTTAATTTATTCTACTGTTGAGAATTCTTAAAGATTACTTTGAACTGATGTATTACGAATCACACATTACTATATCTCGTAATTAAATTATACTTACTTGAATATTCAAATCTTTATTATGCTTTATTTAAGGATTCAATCAATGACTAAAATTATTTAATAAAATATCATTTACAGAAGCATTAGCGACTATTATTCATTCAGAGAAGAATACATGAACAAATTGAACAAAATTGAAAGCGAATGCGCTTGTAATGGTATTGATTCATCAACAATAGAGCTAAAAGTTGACTTCCTGCTAAGGTTTGGCAGTTTGCTGCTTCAAATATCAACTATCGATAATTACTTCACAAAGTTTGGACAGGTAGATTACTTCAGGAGATAAGCGTTCTTATGTAGCATTGAACTTGACAAACCTCTTGCAATGCAATTCCATATTAAATGTAGAAAAATAATAAAATTTGTGGATAAACAAGATTAATTAGACGATAGGACAGTTAATAAGGCAGAGGAATTGAAATTATTGTGGAGCAAGATTTCAGAATTGACAGAGCAAGATGGGAAGATGATGGCTCTAAACCTTCTAAGCATTTAAGAATTTTTGCATAAATTGTTTAAAGTTGATGAAGGGCTATACAAGCATTTGTTTGAGCAAGCATCGTCGCCAAAATAACCATAAAACTTGTGATATATATTTAATTTGTTATATATTTTTAAAATTCTAAGTTCCTCAATGTAAACAGTAATTTTAAAAGTATCAACATATTCTCTCAGATAAAGCTTTATTAAATTATTCTTCTTTTTAATCCGAATAAAATTTGCAAGTTTAAAGTACTTAAAATTTTATGTTGAATTTAATGATTAACAATATTTAAATTTGACACACTTATTTTACAATAACTTAATTCATTTTAGAAATTATTCTTTTTTTTCAAAAATTTTTAATTAGGTTTTAAAATTAAATTTTTTTTTTTTTAAAATAATTATTTTTAAAGATAAAAAAAGAGATATAAAATATAATTTTTTGTTTTTTGTTTTTAATAAATTTTCATTTTTAAATTAAATTTTTCAAAATTATTTTTTAAAAAATTATAAAAAACCCCTTTAAATTTTCCCTCGGTAACCACAGACTTTCAAGCAATTCAAATTTTGGAGAAGCGAATTGCAGAAAGCAATGAAATAAATAGTGACACTATAATGGCAAAGGCAGAATATCTATTCAAGCTTGCTAAAATGATTTGCAAGATGCTTGTTGACCCCTTTTATCTTTAGGATTAAGATTTCGGACCCTCCAGAATATAGAAATTCTAGAAAGTGTCGCTACTTTGTAAAATTTATCACGAATATTTCCTCATCAAGCAGTTGAAAGTTCAATTAGCAAATCTAAACATCGGATGGTAAGATTTCAAAACAAAAAATGAATGTGAGCTTCCTGAAGCGGAACTCTTGCTTTAGAAATTGGGAAAAATAATCTTAGAAATTGAAAATTCAAATGAAGACTTAAGTTTCAATCTGGCATTGAACATATTGTAGATTAGTGATATATCAGTAGATTTCACATGCATGGATCTTTTTTACTCAAATCATATTTTCAAAATGATGAAGGAGAAATAATAGCCATAAAATAAATGAAATCTTGTTTAATTTTCACTCTAAAAATGTTATCATATTCAAATATAGAGAATTATATATTTAATTTTTTAAATTTCTTTAAAAAAATTTGGGTTTATAAATTTTTTAAAAAAATTTTTTATTTTTTCAAATAAATTACCCTATTATTTTAAAATTTTTTTCCCTTTATTATGATTAAATCTAAATAACTAAAATTACTCTGCTGTTTCGTGTAAAATTTTGAATGCCTAATTCCAAATATTAGCCTAATGGTAACTTTATTATCTCTAACTTTTAGAAACTTCTACTTAACATTCAATAAGACTTTAAATATAAACTTGAATATTATTATTTCATTCAACAAAAAAAATGAATATCTCTTTTGAATTCCCCCCGGGGACGACTCACTTCCAAGCTATTCAGATTTTGGAGAAGCGAAGCGCAGATAACAGCACGGTAAATCTAGAGACGATCATGACCAAGATAAATCTGCTCTTGAAGTGCGCTAAGATGATTTTTAAAATGCTTTTAGACCCCCTCTATCTTCAGAACTAGGATTTCGGTTCAGCCAGAAGATAAAAATTCTTAAGAGTCTCCTCTCTATGCAAAATATATCATCAGTTTTTCCTAATCAAGCAGCTGAAAATCAAGAATAAGTTTTAAAACAAGGATGGCTCAATTACAAAGAAAAGAACAAGACGCAGCTTGCAGAAGCGGAAACCATGCTTAAGAAGTTAGAAATAATGGTCACCAAAATTGAAAATTCAAGTGAAGACTTAAGCCTCAATCTAGCCTTGAATATAGATAGCTTTGCGATATCGAACCTATTTCAATAATAATCTTTTATGCGCTAACATGTCTACAAAATGCTAAAGGAGAAAGTATAACCACAGAATTAATGATAAATCTTTTGCAAAATTTAATTTTCATTTAAATTTATTTCTTTTTTATATTCAATTTTATTTGAAAATAATTTTTTTAATATTTATTAAAAAATTTTCATAGAATTTTTAAAAAAAAAATTGCTTTTTAAAAAATTTAACTTTTTAAATTTAAAAATTTTTTTATTTTTTTTAAAAAATTTAAAATAATTTAAAATAATTAAATTTTTTTTATTGATTATGGGGATTTCGATTTTTGAAGTAATTAAATTATTTATTTTTCATTTACAAAATATGAGCTACAAATTGTTTGATAGATACAAATTCTAATTAAAAAGAATAAAAAATCCTTATCTTATTCATCCATTTAAATATGAGAGTGTGATTAAATTGATAAAACTTATAATTTCATAAAAGTTAAGAGCGAAAATTTGCTGTTTAATTTTTATGAAAATATAATTTTATCATTTAGAGGGATGCAAATACTCGAGCATATAATTGACCACCTTTGGAATACTCTTTTTGCATTTCTTTTCATATATATTCTCAATTACCTCCTCCAATAGTGCTGTTGAAGCCATTATAAATTCTCCCTCTGAGATATATTACTTGAGCATTGAAGCTCTTTTCTCACCAAACAGCTGTTACTTTTATTAGATCTATCTCTGAACAATATTTATAATGAGTTCTGTTCTTTTAATCCGCCTTGTTAGAAGTTTATAGAGTTCTAGATGAGAGAAGTTTCCTTGGATCTTAGTGTGGATCATAAACTCAATTTGCCAAATATACTTATTTTTATACTCCTTGGGAGCCATGCTGAACAAAGTCTCCCTCAAAGTTTAAAAATCTTAGCTGTTATATTCTTTGAATTTTTGAAAGAGGGACAGCTTTCTCTACTTAAGTTATTCGCAACTCTAAGATAACGCAGTCACTTAAGTTGAGAGCTCTTAATAGTGATCTACAGTATCTAGTTGAGTATTTGAAAGCAGTTTCTTGTTAGAGCTTGTCTTTTGAGAGGAGAGGGTTTATAACAACTTCAAATTCTCTTATAAATATTTCATTATGTAATAGGTGAGATAAAGTATTTCACCTAATTAGCAATCTTAATCTTCTAATGTTACATGAATATTCAAATTCTTGATGATTCCAAAATATTTTATTATAATAAATGATTAATTTTGACATACCACCATAATGATTTATTTACTTGTTTCTTTACTAATAGAGTATGATCATTGTTAATTGCGTAAATGGAATAAATGGAAATGAAGATGGACTTACCTCAAATATTTTCACTGACTAGTAGTAATAGTAGTAGTAGTAGTAGTAGTAGTAGTAGTAGTAGTAGTAGTAGTTAGTAGTAGCAGGACGAGGCAGCCAAATCTAATTATTCAATCATTCTGTACCCCTAATCGAATCTTTAATTAATAACCGCCCACCCTTCTTAATTAATAAACGGCTTCCTATTTAATTAAAAGATGCTCTCAGCCACACAGCCACGGCTCCCTCTGCCACCGCGGTCCTTCGTCTTGAATCCTTTGAGCTACGATGACCTTCGCCAGCTCCGACACAAACAATAGAACTTGGAAGTCGAGGAATCGGAATAGTCAACTTAGTCGAGTGGATCTCTCGCATCGGTCTCTCAGGAATGCAAGAACATGGAAGCTTAAAAACACATTGGGAAGAACATTCCATGGAACTCCTTGGCCCATCTCCAAGTTAACCGTTATCACTCCACCCTCGTCCTCGACGACACAAACCCACTCAGCAAGCACGAGATCATTGTACACGGCCCCACTCATTCACTACGGCAGCAACGGGAGCTCATACGCGACCTTCCAGATATCCTTAAGACATTCTATCAGAGTCCAACGGCTAAGTCGCACACTCCTTCCATCAGAGATGGCATGGATGAAGTGTATTCGGCCCTCCACACATTCGAAAGTGCACTTAGCGGGCTGATGAGGTAAACTTATCATCGTGAGCCTTCTCAAATCAGGGACACCTTCCTTCCTCATCGCTGCTATGCTCAGAGCCAGGGTGTTCAGCGCCGACCCGGCTTCGAGACTTTTGAAATTAGGAAGTGCTCGCAGCTTTGCCACATCCCGGATGCAACTCACAGATATCTAAAGGAGCTAAACAAACTAAGGCTCAATACTCGAGGCTTCCAAGGAATGATACAGTAGAGCATGCAAGCTGCCCTCAGACTAGAATAATCTCAACTGATAAGAGTGGAGGGAGTGAATCGCAGCAAGAGAATCAAAGACCTCGAGTAGAAAGTCAAGTCTATATCCATCGAGGGAAGGAAGCGGATGTGCTTAAAGCAACCATACAGCTAGATAGTGCACCAAACAAAACTACCCCACCAATCGCAAAAGTAAATGCAGACTCAGAATCCAGCATCTGAAGCCCAGCCAAAGTCCGAGACTCCTCCTTCCCCAGACGGAGCCTTGACTCTGAGGCTTCTGGATCGCCTACGAGATATTGAAATTGAAATAGAGGAAGACGTCGAAGTTCAGGCTGCATAGAGAAATATCACTGAGCAGATGCTTACAGAGCGAGAAGTCCAAGCAGTCTGCGTGGCTTTCGAGGACTGCCTCTCCATTTGCCAACGAGCTAAGCTCCTCAAGAGGGTTCTAAAGAAGACATTTGATGCCATGCAATCCAAGGCGAGTAGCATGAGACCCCCTCCCCTTCACACTGAACTAAAAGAATTGGAAAATGATTTAAGGAAGATCTGTGCAAAGATAAGCAATTCGAGGAACTACTTACTGAGGTTGGTGGGATTGAGTGTTGTGGCTCGCTCCCGAATTCAATTAGATGGCTTAGCCTTAACTTTCGATGGAACATTTGGCGGATACTCTCTGGATGCTATACCCAAAAGACTTCGCCAGGTGACAATCAGATAAGCTGACTGGCTAAAGTAGGATAAGCAGCAAGACCTAGGAAAGCGAGTGGAAAGTTACTTGTGCGAACTATTCAACTTGGTGAAAGGAGCAGAGAAGGCGATAGGCGCTTATGAAGATCTAAACAAATCACTGGGTAAAGCAGCTCTCCGCAAGGTCACTCACATAGAGTGTGCAGTCTTTGGATTAAGACGTTTGATCCCGCAGATTACAAATGTCCGGCGTAGAGAATGGAAATACTTGTACAGGTGGAAGTGCAGCAGATAACATAGAATACCTAATCCACGCTTTAACGGCAGCGAGGCTAACGACTGGTCGAAGTAGTTGATGCAGCAGCGCATTCTGATAAAGTCAACTCAACTAGATGTGGAGTTTATGCTGGAGGCAACCCGGTTCATCCTTGTAAATTATGAAGAGGTGCCTCATTATGTGGAAGCGAAGGAGATCGAAATGGAAAAGTACAAGGTGAATGCGCTCAGAGAGATTATGCAAAACACAGAGGACTAGAGAAGGTGGCACTACAAGCTGCAGGAATCGTGCTATATTGCTAGAAAGGAATCGAGCTACAAGCTGTTTCTATAGAGTGGCTCGGATATAAAGATCTTGCGCGATGAAGAGATTAACAACTGGCAAATCTTAAGAGCCCGCTATGAATATTGGCTCCACCACTCCTTGACTACAAGAGGGTCCCCCCCTTCTCTCACTGTAATTATTTATTTTTAAGCATCGCTTTAGAAGGCACACTCAGACAGATAGAATGGAGATGAACAGCAGCATACAGACGAAGGAGGAGCTCCTAAGAATTCTCCGGAAGGACAGCCAGGCACTTCTCAAGGAATTCGAGGAGATCATGCTCGAGGACCAGACGGAGGAGGAGGAGATGAAGGAGGTGAGGGAGCAACAAGCGAAGATGATGGAAGCTATTACAACCCTTACGATGCGCGCTGCATAAAGAAACGAGAGGAGAAGAGAGCTGCTAAGGAGGCTCGAAGAGCACATCTTGAGAGGAACCGCAGAGATATAGTCGATGGCAAATTCGGTTGGCTCAGGCAGCGCATCTTCCTAAGATCAGAGAAACTAGCAGCGCAGCGACAGGAAGCAGCTGCAGGTGCATAGATAGAGCAGAGTGGAGAGGAACGAATGGGCTTTACAGCAGATGGAAATAGGGGAACTCAGACAGCTTTTTCTAACTCTCATCAAGACAAGGTGCTCCCATAACTAATTTGTCCACGGATCTCAGGAGTACAAGCGGGAGGAAAAATAGGCGAATAAGCTAAGAGCCCTCGGCTGCAGTGCCTGGTGAATAGCTGGACACACAACATGAGGAAGGGACAGACGCACATTGCATGCTGGCGCTTGAAGTTATCAATGCAAGGGGGAAGCTCAAGACGCTTTCGGTCTTCGCTATTGCTTCGTTCTTGAAGGAGATGATTCCAGCAGTGATGAGTTATGCTCTGAAGGAGAAACTTTACGAGGGCTGGGCAGTCGCTGACAGAGAGTTCTTCCTATACCATTTTGCCAGCAGAGTGGAGATTCAGAAGCCTAAGCTAGTGCGTGAGATTGGCGCAGAGGGAGAAGACCGAGTTGCTGAGATTCAGCAAGAGCCTATTCTAGTGGAGGACGATAGGGAGTGAAATTTATTATAAAACTAATAGTTCTTAAGAACTTTAATTTACTAATAACTTTACAATGTTATCTGTGTATACATATGCGGGTTTAGCTTCCCTTATTATTTATATTTATATTCTCTTTACTAATGGTGGAGTCAAAGTCCTCAGTCGATCATTTGGCGAAGGTCATAAAGTCCAAATCAGATCTATACGAAGCTGCACTTCGGAACCAGTATTATTTGCCCTCATTCAAGTCGAAAATCCTCACTGAAGAATACATTCTGAGTGTAATCAACGGAACTGCCTGGTGCCCGAGATTTAGAGAAATTAGATTGCTTCCGTGTCCCTCCCCTCCGACAGTGGATGTGCTGGTGAAGAAACTTTAAGCCATGGCAGAGAGAATGGGAAAGAATCTGATGATGGATAAATCTCATCTTCCTGATAAAAGATGGATTCTAGCCATACTGTCCACGTTTTCTCCCAAGGAAGATATATTCTCTAAGGACTACGTTGCTCCTCGCAGGTAGGCCTAGGTTAATGCATATCGTACTGTGGAGATAGCTCCTTCATTCTTAGAAGGCCTGCCTCATTCGAAAAAATCTGGCAAGACACTTCGGCTGAAGTTTGCTAATAAGGGCAAGGCCACTCAGAGATACATGCAGCTCAAGGAAGCGAGACACAGAATCGAGAAGTAGATCGAGCGAGAGAAGGTGGCCATGGAAGAGAGGGCTCTAGCCAAGGCCAGGACAGCGGAGAAGTAGATGCAAGATCCACAGCCTCTCAATGGCCAGGAAAGTAAGCAGAGGACTCCAATCAAGAGTAGACAGCAACAGTGAACTCAGACTGAGTGGCCTCTCAATGACGAGAGGAGAGTGCGAAAGTGCGAGCGTGAGATAGCTTTAATTTATGAAGTGTTAATTCTTTAAATTGCATCTTAAAGTATGTGCTCGGGTGGGGAAGCTTGGTTGGCCTGCACTAGCTGAGTGACGGTGAGACGGGCGCCACTCATGCTTCATTACTGCCCAGAGGCGCTCGATGGGGTTGAGGGCACAGCTGAATGGAGGGCGTATCGGACCTTGGAGCTCCTATGGATAGAGAGATTGTCCATGAGAAGGATGGAGCCAGGCCTCAGACGAGGTGCGAGCTCCCGAATGAAATCGAGGAAGTGGAGGAGGTTGCTGGACGCAAGAATCTTACTGTGGAGGAGCCCCCTGCCTCGCTGATTGCTCCGATTACTGTAAGTGACTTGCCCCTGGTGCTGGGTATCTGGACCTTCATCCGCTCCTTGAGCCAGCTGCGCTTCGGCGACTGCCAAGCGTTGAATGTCGATTCGTCAAGGTACACCACATGCCGCCCCTCGAGAATCCAGCGAGCGAGGCGCTTCGAGAATTCTTGTTGCTTGCGTTGTGCCTCCTGCTCCTTATCCTCCTTGCGGCGATACGAATACCCAGCCGATCTGTAGCGAACTCCATTGCGGAGATAGATTTTACGTAGGCCAAATGTTGAGAGGAGAGGAATGTCATAATGGTGGTGGAGGTAGTGGCAGCGCTGTACCAAGCTCAGATGAGCCGTCTCGTGCAGTGCCTTCAGTGAGGTGATGCGACGCTCGGTGTCTGGAGATAGTAACCGCCCCTTGCCTCGCCTGAACCTGTTCACAATAACGACAAAGCCATTCTTGCGCCAACGCTAGACAATCATATTGACTGCCCCAACGCGCAAGCCAAGTATATTTGCAACCTGCGGGTAGGTGAGGCGTGGATTCGCATCTGAGTGGAGTGTTCCAAAGCGGAGATAGATGGCGGAGAGCTGCTGTTCATAAGTGATGGATTGACGTACCCTCAGCTTCACTGAGCCAGATTTGCGTATGACTTTAGTTTTAATCTGAGGCAGCCGGCTCTCCAGCAGGGGTTTCAGGTTCATGTCCGGAATGGGGTGATGATGAGGGGGGAAAAGGCTAGAGGGGAAAGGACTGAGTAGGATAAAATTTTCTTCAATTGCGCTTCTTGGGAAACAAACCTTTGGTCGACGGGGACTCCTTTTTGAGAGCCACCGTTTTAAAAAAATGAAAAATTTATTAATTAAAATTGATCCCCTAAAAAATGGCAAATATACTCTAAAAAGACATTAAATCAAATTGGGTTTTGGGCAAATAAAAATAATTTATTTCAAATCCCAAATTGGGAAAGTGAATTTAATTATGTATAGTAGGAATAAGTAATCAATACAATCCTTTCACGACGAGAATAAAAAAACTAAATGCTATATTATATTTGTAGGAATTCTATTATTGGAGCTGTACTTAATTGGATCATAGTCTCTCGCCTCTCTGCCAATCCTAACTCCCTTGTGCTGAGGTCCTTTATTTTTCACATTAAATGATTTGACCAAATTTATTTTGGGGGAAAATTAAAAACCCCCATAATATGATAAGAAAGTAAAAATTTAATTTTGGGGTTAAATTAATTTCTTTTTTTAAAACTTAAAAATTTATGCGAGTCAAAGCGAAATTACTCAAAAAAAACTACATGACCCATCCTATCTCAGTTTCTTTTTGACTCAAAGGGTTTATGGATGTAGCCCCCTTTTATCAGTAGAAATAGCCATTTCTCAAAAACCAACTCCATCGAAAAAATGTTGAGAGTGCCAGCGCGCACTATCCTCCGCATTTGAAAGTTGCTTTGCAGATGAAAAAAAATTTAAAGGAGTTGCAGTGTTCCTCATCGCCCCTTCTAATTTTTCAAGATGTCCCAATAAATTTTTTTTGCCTCCTTTTCCCATCGCAAAAATTTTTGGATAAAGATCTTCCATAGATAGTTTCCCTTATCTAAAATTTCCTTAAATTAAGCAAACATCTTTCTTTGAAAGGAAAAAAACGTCCCAAAAACTGTAAATTCGAGTGAAGCGCTTTATAGACTTCACTTTTTTTAAAAAAATCTAAAATTTATATTTACGACTAGCTCCCGGGTGTGAGAGGGATAGCGTGAAGTTTATTGCTGACGAACCCTGTTCACACCCCAACACCTTCTTTAAGAAGATTTGGTCCCAAGAAGCACGATAACAAGAAGTTTACGAGTAGAAAGTTAAATAAATTTCCCAAGTGCGTTACTTGGGGGAACCCAGCGGAAACTCGGCTTGAAGCTTATTTTCCTTATCCTGGGCTCTATCAAGCGAGGCAGTATGTTGCTTTCCCTTTAAGAAGCTAAAGAGAGAAAAATCACAGACGGTGAGATCGTTTCCCTCGTTGAAAACCCTCAGCTACACAAGAAAAGGGAAGGGGAAAAAAGGCATACGCGAGTTAAAAACACCACTCCTGTTTTAATGTTCCATACTCCCCAGAGTTAAAACGGCATTTGGGGTTTTACGGGAAAACCTATTAAAGGGGACCAATAAAAAGCGGGCCTGTTTCAAATTTCACTTGATGCTTTGTTTAAAGTTTAATCGATACGAGGTTTTAAATAGTGAGTAGTTGAAAGAGGTGGAAGAAGGGGAAAGCAAATTATGGCGAGATAGGAGAAGGTAAAATTTGGGAAAAGTTTTTAAGCAATTTAATGATTTAAATTTCATTTTTGTTATTGGGAAGAAGGGTTTCTTAAGAGGTTCCCTTTTTCTCTTTTCGGGGGGGCCCAGTGGACCTACCCTTCCTCACTTAAAACCCTGTCCCGAAAATCTATGTGCATCTCTTCGTCCCAAAAGTTTGTATAGTGATAGACGCTTGCCCCCCTCGATGCTTGTATTTTGCTTCCGTGCTCTAAATCCCTTTTTGCTCTTTTCCTTCTTTAAGTGGGTTTGCCAGTGCCAGGTTTCTCTACAAAAAAAGTTAAAAACTAAAAAAACCTTAAACTAGAAAAAAGTGGGGGAAAATTTCTAAAAGTTTGCTAAAACCATTGTCGTTTGAAAAACTATTCCTTGCTTCTTTGGGTCTTTCTCCTCTACTTAGAATCTTTTCCCTTTTGTGTGCATCTTAAAAATGATCTTTTTTGAGGTACTTTGCACGTACAGTAGCAAGGGACCCCAAAAGGAAAAACCCTTCGTTCGGGAAAACTTGTTTTGAGAGTTTTTCCTTGTTGGGAAAGGGAATAGAAAACCCTTCCGGATTTTCCCATCGCATCGTCATACATATTAGGACTGAGATCTCGGGAAATAGGTTTTGGGTTTCTCCCCCATTTTGACACCCGATTTTTTTGGGGAGCTTTTTCTAAAATCAGAAAAAAGAATTCCCTTTGAGGAACGAGATTTTTGGGTTCCATACATTGTCGGAAAGGGAAAAAAACCAACTAGTTTATTGTTACTCCTTTATGAGAGCTTCTTACCTTGCTAAGGGGGTACCTGTAGAGGTTTCCTTGCTTTGGGCCGTTGCCAAAATCTTTCGCTTCCACTCTTAATCGCTTTTAAAATTAAAATTTTCCACCATCTTTCTCGGTACTGTTTTTCTTTTTAAAAACAAATTATTTTATTAAACTAGATCCCAAAGAACTAAAAATCTTACATTTAATAGTGGTTCAAAAGGATAAAAAGCTGAAAAAGAAAAGGTAGAGAACTAAGCGGGAAACAGGGGCAAGTTGTTTAAGATGGGGCTCCTTTTTATATTGGGGGGGCTCCATTTTAAAAAAATACTAATTTTACTTAAAATTTAAATTGGTAAACAATCCTAAAAAATTTCCCGCAACTTAAAATTTGTAAAACCCGGGGGTTTAAATCGCGTTTTCAAAAAAAATTAAATAGAAACTATTTTTTAAAAACCTTTTCGGGGACGGGCACATTCTAACAATTTTTTGCCAACGGAATTTGTAGCACACTAACTGCGTTTTAAAAATTAAATTCGTTTGCAAAATCAAAGGGAGAATAAAAGTAAATATGGACTTTTTTAATTACAATAAAAATTTAAAAAAAGATTTTAAGAACATCAATAACTGAAATCTTTTGCACTCTGATTTTTCTCGGAGTGCTCTGACCCAGGCAACAGCATACATAATAATAAGTGGCGGGCTCTTCCTTAAATTTTAAAAATTTTTAAAAAAAGAAAGGCAAAACCTTTTCCCCCCCAATTTCAACCTTGCAAAAAACAAAACCTTAAAACCCAAAGTTCGGAACAAACAAAACCCAAAAAAGATGCTGTGGCACTAAATGCAAGGGAGAGCTCTCTGAAATTGAGCTCGAGCAAGGGTCTCTGGGGCTTTTAAAATTTTCAAGCCAAATTGAGAAGTCGGTGGGGCCCCTTTTTAAAAACTATTTTTTTTTTTTTGCACCGATGCTCCTCTTGTTGCTGTCCAGAGATCAATGAGGAGAAAAAAACTTTTTTAAAAAGCCAGTAATGTCAAAGACAGTTCGAAAATTTAGAGCCCTTAAGCGGCCCCATCAAGGAAGTCCACTCAGACAAACCTAAGATCTATATGAAGCATTAGAAAGTGGACGGGCGCTATTTCCCTTGGTCAAATTTTGAGCAGACATTCTCTCACTTTTGCTTTCCTCAAAAAAACACATGGGAAGAAGCAAATGGCTGAGTTTTGTAATTGGGATAAAGAAACTTTAAAAATGGTGCCAGCTAAGAGGGAAGCCCGATACCTTGAAAAAGGGTTTAACCCCAAAAGGAAGCCCAAAAGGGGGAAAAAAGAGGAAAAGAAGAGATGAACAGAAAGCCCCTTTGTGTATTGGGGTCAGTAAAGTTTAGCTAGCTCAAAACAAGGCTCCCTGCTTAGAGTTGTAACTTTTGGGGGAGGGTGGGTTTAAAATTACCCCCCACCTTTGCTATGCGAAAACGAAGAGAAAAAATCATTTCAAGAAGAGTATGCTTTCAAAAATCTTTCCCTTACGAATACCTTGTAAAGGAAGGAAAGGGGAGGTTTGATTTTGCGAACGAACTTTACAGTGTTTGAGAGAAGCGAGGGGCAAAAAAATTGAAGTACGTTCTTCATCGCTGGTTTTTTATCGATCATTATTACACGCCATTTGCCTTCCAAAAAGGGAAGATACACTAAGAGAATTTTTCAGCACGGGGGCAACAAGGACTAGTTACTGCTATTCTCATGACCTTTGTTAGAGGGGGTGGGTGGAGTTGCATGATTGGGATTTCCCTGCACAGAGATCTCAAGGCCCGAGAACATCATGAAAAAATTTGAAACCCGTCAGAGCCAAATGTCATAGACTTCAACGAGTTGTAAAAAAGAGAAAACATTGAGGAAAACATCGGGGCAAGGAACTGCAGGCTACTTCCCCTAGGACAGACTTGGCTCAAAAGGTTTTTAGTGCAGTGGGACATTTGGTCTATAGTTGCAATCAACTTGAATGCGAAAGAAACCAGAGGAATACTACTAGGTGAAATGAAGATGATGGGAATATTTAATTTCCCCCAAAAAAGACATTGTAAGATAGACAAGGTTTTCAGAACCTTTTAAAAAGTTTGTTTAAAAAAAGTAATAATCAAGCAACCATGAAACCTAAAAACTCAGTTATCTGAGATAGGGGGAAAACACTTAAAGGTATAAAATTCAGAGAATATGAGACAGACGTCAAAAGGGCACCTTCCTTTGAAGACTTTTGATTTTCCTGTTTTTTGGGTTAAAAATTTAAAATATTTTTTTAATAAAAAAAATTAATTAAAAAAACAACTTATTTTCACTTTCTTATCATATTATGGGGTTTTGGGGTTTTGATTAGTGATCACCTTGACATCACTCAAGTGTCGTTTCTGCTTTGGTATCGTGAATTTCTTCTGGCTCACGTTTCTGCTTATATTAGAACCGTCAACATTAATAAATCAATTTAGAATGAAAAATAAATTTTGACTCCAAGAGTTATTAGCCATCTAAGTGTAACCAGCAGGGCCTGGACTATCCTATCCCATAATTTCATTTTCCCAAAAAATTTGAGTAGTAATTTTTTTGCTAAATTTATAAAGCTTTAATAATTAATTTGGCAAAAAATTAGAGGTAAACAATATTCAAAATTAATTTAATGAAAATTTAATAGACCCAAGAAGATAAATAATTATTTCTATTATCTGGTTTAGATCCATTCTTATTAATACTCTAACTCTAAGCTATTGAGATTTCCCCGCTTACACTTCCTACGCCACCTCCATTTAAATTGCTCTGTGATTTATTGGGACTGGGACTACTCTCCAGGGAATCTCTTCTTTTAAATGTGTGTTTGGCTGTTTAGTCATAGGCAGCGGGCCCTGGATTTTCGACTAGATGTGGCTACTAAGTGAAATCGTACTTCCTCCCATAGCCCATGCTGATCGATTTATACTACTTCAATATTTGCTCTTGAAACTTATCATCAATTGTGAATGACTGATAAGCCACCGGTCTAAGATATAATGAATGAGAAGCATGGGAAAGTCTTACAACTAGCCCTTATATCTGATAACTGTAGGCTCTTTGAATCTTGGTTCTTTAGGAATTGAAACCTTGGGCTCTGATGGTTTAATATAATCTTGATTAAAATTTTTGAAGCCAGCATCCTCACTCTCTTTCCCCAGGAAATTCTATATCACGATAAAGTCAAGGAGGAAAAATATTTAATTAATCTTACCCTAAGGTATTCCTTGGACCAAAACTGCATCTTCTTCGGTCGACTCCCAAAGCTGAAGGTAGGGCCGTTCCTCCTGCCTGCTACATTTGACTAATAGCCGGTATAGCTCGGGATATCATAGTCACCTGGACCAGTTACATTATGATACCTTCTGACTTTAATCTCAGAGTTAAATCCCAGACTTGAGGTACTCATGTCCATGGAGCTAGACACGCCGTGCTTTTAATGACTTCGAGTTAAGTATCTGCTTCTTTTCTCTCCAATATTAAAACTCTAAAGTTAGATTATCATTATCCAAATAGACTCTTCTCATCTGAATTTTCAAACTGCCTGTTGTCGTAAGGTCCGCCCAAGCTTTAAGCTTAATGCTGGAGGATATTCTATCTGCTCCTGTTGTTGTAATTGTAGCTCATGAAATTAATCTGCGAGTTAGACCTTAACCCGCCAAGCAGAGTTTTCTAGGAAGCATTCTAACTGTCTTCATTTAAGGGACTGTAGTCAGTCTTTTGCATCTCTAATGAAGTCTTGTTCAGCAGGCTCTCCCTACTCTTATTCAATCCCAATCCAAGCATGTCCCTTCCATTTAAGAAAAAAGTATAGTTAGCAACACATTTTCTAAGTTAATGCTTCGATTCGGTTATGGTCATGATTATTTGGCTGGAATTATTATATTAGTTGTAGTTTTTGCAGCTCATCCCTGAGCTTTTTCTTTTTGAGCATCCTGCGTTTGGCAATCTCCCTTTGCCTTATCTACTCTTGTATTTCAGCCTTTAGCATTTCATTTTCTGGATATTGCTTGCTGCCATATAGGTTGACTAGTTTCTTGAGTGACTTCTGGTTTTTAAAAACACTTCTGACTGTCCAAGTGTAGCCATGTTTTTGCAATTTAATGAGGAGGGGCTGGTAATGTTATATTCTAAGATAATAATAAAAACCTTAGTCTTATAGAGAGAATTAAAATTTAAGAGAATAATAAAAAAAAAGTCTATGCCGTTGCTGATATTGAAAATTAACATTAGGAAAAAAGTCAGAATTAAATAAATTTAACAAAGTAAAAATGAGTAGCTGGAGTGCAAAATCTGCTCTCACGAATAAGGAGCTAGACATCATGTCTTAAATATCTTCACACTTCCAAACCAATCTGAAGCAAAATGAGTACAACTCATAAACATCAAGTCAAAGAGAATAAGAAAAAGAGAGGGAGAAGTCTCCTAGCAAAAAGGATAAGTAAGAAAAGACCACAAGCATTTCAAGCATCCATCAAATCCAAGAGAGTGTAAAAAGATCCACTGAGATTCTAGACAGACAAGAGTCTCTAGCTGTGTAATCGCTCACTCTGATTGGTGGTATTGAGCAGAATAAGGGATAAGTATTAGCTAATACTAAAGACTTCTAACTCTCAGTCATGTCAATTCTTAATAGATAGAGTTTCTCCATTAAAATTCTTTTTTTATAGAGGATGCTATCTAAAGTAGTTCATGAGATTTAGAAAAACATGCAGGCTTACAAAGACTACGAAGAGTGCACTCGCATACTCTAATACGCTCACTAGCAGCTGCTTGACTAGCCCACTGAGCTTTTGAATGTTCTAAACAAGATAGAAAACGGTCTTGCTTTCTGAAAAAAATATAGCTCCTTATATTATTATTATCCTTTCTTCAAGGAGAATTGGGAATTCAAGAAGGCTGATGTCTTTACGAGGAGGTTTGAAAATTTGAAAGAGACAGCCTTGGAGAAAGTGCAGCTGAAGATTCTAAAAATAATGAGGGATGCAAACGCAGAGAATAATCTAAGAGTAGTGCAAAGTCAATTACTTGATAAAGCTTCTAAACTTGAGGAGGTGGAAATTTAGAAAATACTTCCTATCCTTTACAATGAAAAGAAAGCAGTGCAGTTTAATCACAAGCAAACGCAAGATACAAATGCTGATTTGTAGTTGAGTCCATTTGAAGTTGTGAAGATGCTTATGAGATCTGTGGAGGATAGAGGAAAGCAAGATGAGATAAGTAAGGCAAGTCAGGCCGCCAATCAAGCTAACTCTGTGAATAGGAATTTCCAATTCTGTGAGAAGATCTATGAGGAGTATTTCGATCACAGAATTTACCTGATTGAGTAGTATTTGGATAGTGTTGGCAGAATTATTGTAGAGACCATACCCATCAAGAGCTTGTTTCAGTATATGGTTAAGTTCTTGGAATATTTCACTAAGCTATTCAATTAGGAATAAGACTACTATTTTAATGTATTTATGGCATATATTTGCAGTAGTTTGGAAATGAAGATAGATTTTTGCAGTTTAGGAGGGAGAATGAGTATGAGTTAAAATATTGCGCACATTTATTATGGATTTATTTGTTATAATCAATAAGAAGTTGAGACCGTACATAATTTATTCCACTGATGTGATAAACCTATGCGATGCTATTGACTTACTGAAAGAACCAGCTTTGACTAAAGGACTAGCAAGGGAAACTATCTACAGACTATTCTCAGATATACAGGAGAGACTGTTGCTGATAGCTCACTACTCATTGAATGAGACGCTGTAGTAATCCTAACTCAACCTCTCTTACGAGCATAATCACTCCCTCATCGTCAAAGATAATTTAATAAAGTCATATAATTATTATACGAGCTTAATTTACCACTAGGTTTCATTAGCAAGCTGATAGAAATCCTAAATAGGCTACAGTAGCGAATCACCCCAGAAATCTATAAAGGACTTCTGCTTGAAGTGGTGCAGAGAGTATACACTGAAAAGCTGGAGCCTTTATTGAATCAGGATATTGGGGACACTAAAACAGCAACAAGGAAGCAAAGCATGAGTGAAGAAAAGAAAAATCACAATATTGAAATTCTACTACTGGCTCATGCTAACATCATGTTCTCTAGGAGGGATCTGCTGGCCAAAATGGAGGATACTAAAAAAGAAGAAAAGAAAGATTCTCAAATATAATTTTTGCAAAACCAAGATTATGAGAGGAGATGATTATGATGAAGATGAAATATATATTTATAGAGATTTAAACTTTTTAAATTTTTAAATAGACTATGAAAAGACAAAAGAGAATCTGTGGCAGCTACTCACTCTGAACACGCCTTAAATATAGTACGATTCGGTGTTTCAATTCATAGACGATTCCATCCCCACACTCAAGAGAAAGCAGCAATAAGACATGATGTAGTCATTCTAGTAACGATTGTTCACACTTACTTAGAGAATCTTAGCTTTTAATTTTATAAATTATATAATCTGCAAGGCTTTTATAAAGGATGCTTTTACTCCTTTTGAAACCATCATATCGAATCTCAAACCTGACTCCCCAGTTATAAATCAATATCTATCTTATGTGTAATTATAAAGGAGATGACAGATTATGAGAAGCAGCTGGTGTTTACTATGAAATTTGAGGGAGTAGGGGACGAAGCAGTTTAGAAGAAGTTCGAATGGGCTCTTACTGAAAAAGTGAGAGGCCTATACCTCAGCACTTTAAATGAACTGAGCTA
>JAJKFJ010021874.1:0-10615 GCA_027382625.1 Tetmemena sp. SeJ-2015 | reverse complement strand
TTTCGCACTCGTGTTTTCGCACTCGTGTTTTCGATGAATAATATTGATTGATATATTAAAGATGATATTAATAAGAGACTTGTACTCACATAATTTTTGACATTTAATTCCAATATCATAATATATATGTTAAATAAATAGAAGCATAGAGCAAGAGTCAACAGAAGATAATTTGTTTATTTTAATTGATATTTTCAGAAATATAATATTGAAAATGAAAGACAAATCTGGCGTTTATAAAATGGACACCTCACTATCTCATAGTTAGCAGTAGATTGCACTTAAAAATAATTGTAAGTAAACCTTTTTTTACTTAATTATAATATTTTGATTTGAAATAAATTAGAGCATAATAGCACTAACCTTATTATTTTAGGTAACTCAAAGCTCATTGATGGACTTAAGTCCATTAAAATACATTTGTGGCTTTGAGAAAGATTTTTCAAGTGCTTATCTTATAATAAATGAAGCAAGCAATAAAAGTCAGGGTAAGAATAATTCACAAAATATTTTGAGTCATTTATCTATAGAGATAGAAAGATGAGAATCATTCATATAGAAGAGAAAGTTTTAGAAGAAAAAGTTATATTTTTCAAAGTTAAAATTAAATCTCATAAAAGCAAATCACTATCAGCTACTTTATGCTTTAATTCTCTTTTATTTATAAAAATTAAATTTTCTATCAACTCTTTAATCATGATATTAATTTTTAAAAAAGCTAAAACTATTTTTCCATGGTAAAAATAGTATTGAAAAATTATTTTAATTTTTTTTATAATGAAAATTAATGTATTAAATTATTACTGCATGCCTTTCTGCATATCAAGCCTTAATTTATCAATAAATTTAAAAATAATCAAATTCTTAAGAGATCGAGTATTTGCATTTTCTTAATAAGTTTAAACTGGAATTTTTCTTTCTTTTAACGAAATAAATCTATAATATTAAAGAAAATAAAAAATTATAGCAACTTTTAATATTTAAAAATAAAGCTTCTAATTTAAAAGAAATGTTTTTAAAAGTATTATTGCTATAGAATAAAATAGATTGCTTTCCCAGACTAATTAACACTAAAAATTGTTAATTATTCTTTATATTGGGAGGTTTATGTGAAGAATACTCTTTTTTAAGTATTTTTTAGTTATTAATAATTTAATGGCTAAAAATTAAAAGTTTTTTATTAAACCAATATAAATTATATTTATCTTTTAAAAATATTTTGGATTTGCTATTAGTCAATGTAATCATCCATGACCCCTTCTTCATTAGTGAGCACTTCTCGCTTATCTGGAGCATGAAAGACCCTTCAAAACAAGTTGAGTTAGCGAGCACAAAATCAGCCTCAGTCCACCAGTCGAAGTTTAAAATGTCATCATGATAGGCTTCAAAAGTAGGAGGACTTTTTTAAAAGTGGAATATGTCTTTTATATCTACAGTCTACTCATCTTGAAGTAACTTCATATCCTCTGCAAAGTTATTACCAAAATAGGTTTCATATATGTCCTTTATCTTTAAGGAGGTGTTGTGAAGGCTTTCTAAAAGTTCAACACCTATGCATCTAGAAAATTCATTCATCAAACAACCCGCTAAGATTATTTATTTAGAAATTTCATTAATTTATTAAAATTCCTTTCCCAGTACCCTATAATATTTTTAATTCATTAAGTGTTTACTGATCCGATATCAACAAATATTCCGCCAGCATCTTAGAATACTCCATATTTTCTTTTGATAAAAGTGAATACTTAAGCAACTGCTTCAAATTCCTAAAAATTATTAAAACACATAATTTACTATCTCTCCATAGGTCAAACTGTTTCCTGAGAGACCCTTATCGTATCTTTCTTACTTGCTTATATTCTAAAATAATTAAAGTTGATTAAAATTACCTTTCCATACTCAGTGTTAAAATCTTTTGTCAGTCTTTAGAATATAATATTTCTTGTCCTGATTAAAAAATATCTTCAACCAACATTATAGGATGATTATGAATGCATAATCGTCGATGGGTCAAACCTAAATTAATGCTTTCCTTGGCTGCTCTCTTCTAGCTCTGAAGCGCGGTAGTGCTCTTTAATTCTCACACTCTGTAAAGTTTAATTCCAAAATAAAATATAATTCGCAAAGTTAGACTTTTTAATGCAAGATAGACAATATAGCAAGCTCTCAAAGTCAGTCTACTACTAACCTGCAAAACTAACAAATGCAACCCATCATCAATAATGTTTCAACAGTATGAGTGTGTGAGGTCTTAAGCATTCAGCCATTCTATATTTGCAACAATGATAACATTCCCTTTCCAGATAACATTTGATATATCAGATATTAATTAGGCTCAATAATAGCGTTAAAGGTATAGGACCCTTAAGTACCTATTTATGAGTAAGTGACAAGTCTAAATTCATTCTTAGTTAATTGCTCACAATTTTAGACAATTTTATAGAGTTTATATTTTAAGCGTGGATTATGACTATCATAGCTTATTTGACTATTCATAAAAATATATCTAAAAGAGAAACATCAAGTCTCACACTACTGCAAACATAATTAGAGTTAAAAACGAAGTCAAGTTTATCAGCAAAAAATCTTCTGCAAAAGAATTCCATCTTGAAGCAAAGCTACTTATCATCGTTCATGAGAATAATGGAAAGACATAGTAAACACTCATTTTTTAAAGGCAAATTCTTGTTGAAAATGGCACTTTTATTGTATTTAAATCAGACTAAGAGGCTCAGAATGTTATCACTGACGAGGATGTCAATAACAAGATGTTTATTCTAGTTTGCAATCTTAAAATACCTCTACTAAAACAGTAAGCTTACATGGGCCTAAATCTTTATGAAAGATTATAAATTTAAAAAGGAAATATCATCAAATTGCATGAATAAAATTCAAAGGAAAATACTATAGAGCAGATAATACACCAGTTAATCTAAACCCTAACAATTAGAATAGAAGACTTCCAATCAAACTGCCACGCTTCAGAGATTGGAGAGAGCTTCCTAGGAAAGCATTAATTTTAGGATTTACCCATCGACGATCATGCATTAATAATCATCCTATATTAAAAATTAAGTCTCCTTCATTAGGTGTAACATATTTGAAAAAGTCTGCTTCAATTACTCGCGCTAGCTCATACTCAGTGTTATATGAGGCTTTACAAGGATATGTCATTACTATCTAATCATCAGAGTTCTCTTCGTTGTCTTCATCTCTTAAGTTTGCAATTTTTTTACCATTTTTCAACTACTTTTAAAATATAATTAAAAAGAATTTTACATTGTCTTATAAAGATTAAACCACGAAGGTCTATTCCTAAAAAAAGTGCTCTTAATTCTCATCTTCCAAGCAATTTTTCTATTATCCAACAATGTCTTAATTAGTTTCCATTATGATGTTATTTTATTATACTAAATTAAAACGAATGCGAATTAATCTAGGGGGAGGAATGAAACATTAGCATAAATTATATTTATAATTAATTATTGTATGGCTAATTTTAATAAAACCCCAAATTATAATTGAATATTGGATTGAAGAATAAAGAAAAAGAAAGTGAATATTCGATTTATAACTATTGTTAATAATTTAAGAACTTAATTTAATTAGTAACCTTATTTTAGCTGAGAATTTAATGGAAAATGAAAATAATTATAGCTGAGAATTTAATAAAAAAGAGAATTAACTTAATTATTAAATTAAAATGGAATAAATAAGTGGCAGTTGAAGTGTTTACTTAATAATTACACCATTTGATTCATCATCAAATTATAAGAAATTTTCACCCTTGCAACTTTTGTGCGGGAGCGCTCAGTCAAAAGTTATAAGCAACACAAGTTTTAATGAAGATGATTATGAGGATGAAGATGAGTGCGTAAGTAATATCTCACTGCTGAGAAGTGCTGTGAAGATGATTAAAGATGAAAATCATATTAATTATTGATAAGATATCGAGCAAACTGCAGATCGAGGGTGCTTACGTGATTTAAACATTCACCAAGTTGCAATTCCCCATTTATTATTTTAAAAAATCTCCAATATAAATTAAAACCTCAGCAATATTTAATATTTCCAAGTTTGTTTTAAGAGGTCAAAGTTCAGTGAGCTCATTAAAACCCTAAAATATTATCAGAAAAGGAGAAATATTTTTGAATAATTGATATTCTTTATTTATACTTATAATTATCTGGCTCAAACTATAAATTAATTGCATATTCTAACTGAGTTTCATTTAGACTCTAATAGTAAGTACTTAATCAAAATTGGGGGAGTGAGATAAATGAAATACCGACTGGACTTACTTCTCAGTTCCGGCTGATTCGTTGTATTATATTTTTATGAATATAAAATATTTATTTTTAATTGATTAAAATTAATTAACTTTTTTTCTCTGAAATACGTTTGATTACTTCATCTGGAAGACTGTAAATCAATATGATTGTTTATTTCATCATGCAAAGTATGAGTAAGTAGCTTATTTATGAATCGATTATACATGAGAATTTAATAGATTACAATGAAAATTTTTAATCATAAATACGCTTTAAGTAAAGCTAAAGACTGTTAATTTTATTAAAAGTGCGATGTGCAAGACAACAACTTTAACTATGCATGTATAATTTTTTTAGAATTTTCCGTGAGTAAATGCGATTCAAGTCTTCTTTTATTTTAGTTTAGAGTTGAGATGAAACCCTATAAATTTATTTATTAGTTACATATAATCTAAATAAATGTAATTTTAGTCTTATCTCAGAGAATGCTTTATTTATTTGCTTAATTAGGTTACTTTAGACTTGATTAATTAAAAAAGCGTTAAACTTTGAGAAATGGGGTTTGTTTGCTAATTGTTATTACAAAACTTACCTTGTATTAGAAAACCATAGTTGAAAATTTCATAAGGCTCTATTTTGCGGATAATGCTATGGCAAATGTCTTCCTCCATTGTGTTTTTTATTTCAAAAAATAATTAAATTACATACAAGTAGGAACAAAAGATTAATTAAAATTCTCACCTAATTTGGCCCTATCTATATTATTGTTTTAAACCTCATTACTATTTTATCAGTTATAAACTTAATCTCTTCAAAAATTTGGAGAATTTGTGAATATTTCATATCTAATAGTTTTCTTGAGATTTTATTGCTAATTGCTATACATATAGCCAGATTCTTCTCTTCCTCTTCTCAACTCTATTTCGAGTAATAATTGCTATTTTAGTATTTTTCTATGTTTTTGTTTTTATTTTAAATGCAAGTGGTTGCCCACTGAGTCATGAATATCCCTACAAACTATATTAACTGAAGAAACTTACATAGGATAATAGTACGATTTAAGAACTGGTACTTTAACAAGTGCTGGTTTTTAAATTGATTATTAATTACATTCCTAAAATTTTACTTTACTTTACTTTACTTTATTTTAAATGATCACATTAGCTTGTTTATCCATAATTCATCAATTTTTTTCATGTTAATTTGAATTAACTAGATTAATTTAACTTTGTATAAAAATATTAAAGAGATTATTTTATGAACATATTTAATCAACTATAAATTTCAAAAAATATCTTTTAATTATTGAGACAGGCTCTACAAGTTCAAGCAATTTTGATTGAAAATGCTATTTTAGCAATTTCTTTTGCTTCTCACTATATTGAGATTAGATTTACTAATTTATTAAGTTTACCACTACTGATCCAATCTTCGTGGTGAGCAAAAGCTGCGCCTCTTTCAGAACATAGTTAGCTGCAATAGCATAAATACAGAATTTATGTGATTGTGGTTCCCCAAGTCACACTAAATATCACTATAAATTAAGTCGCCATCGTGCATAGAATAATACTTAGTTTCACGAAACAGTACTATAAGTCTTAATTTTATGAAAAATATTATTAATCATATTCCTAAAATTATACTTTACTTTACAGTTACCTGCAATTAGTACGATAGAAGTTATATAATTCTTGGCTTCATCTCTCAACTTCGTCCATCTCCTGATGTCACGCCCAAATTATTTAGCGTAAACTTAGATTACCAAAAGGGTTGCATTCATAAGAGAGGAAAAATTGAGGAGTAGGAGGAGAAAGAGAATGAGAATGAGGAGTAGGAAGAGGAGTTGGAGGAGGAGTTGGAGGAGTTGGAGGATGAGGAGAATGAGGAGTACGAAGAGGAGGAGAAGGAGGAGGATGAGTATGAGGAGGAGGAGGATGAGGAATAGGTGGAGGAAGTTGAGGTGGAGGAGGAGGAGGAGGAGTATGAGGAGAATGAGGAGTACGAAGATGAGGAGTTGGAGGAGTAGGAGGAGGAGGAGTATGAGGAGAATGAGGAGTACGAAGATGAGGAGTTGGAGGAGTAGGAGGAGGAGGAGTATGAGGAGAATGAGGAGAATGAGGAGTACGAAGATGAGGAGTTGGAGGAGTAGGAGGAGGAGGAGTATGAGGAGAATGAGGAGTACGAAGATGAGGAGTTGGAGGAGTAGGAGGAGGAGGAGTATGAGGAGAATGAGGAGAATGAGGAGTACGAAGATGAGGAGTTGGAGGAGTAGGAGGAGGAGGAGTATGAGGAGAATGAGGAGTACGAAGATGAGGAGTTGGAGGAGTAGGAGGAGGAGGAGAATGAGGAGAATGAGGAGTACGAAGATGAGGAGTTGGAGGAGTAGGAGGAGGAGGAGTATGAGGGGGAATGAGGAGTACGAAGATGAGGAGTTGGAGGAGTAGGAGGAGGAGGAGTATGAGGAGAATGAGGAGTACGAAGATGAGGAGTTGGAGGAGTAGGAGGAGGAGGGGGTATGAGGAGAATGAGGAGTACGAAGATGAGGAGTTGGGAGGAGTAGGAGGAGGAGGAGTATGAGGAGAATGAGGAGTACGAAGATGAGGAGTTGGAGGAGTAGGAGGAGGAGGAGTATGAGGAGAATGAGGAGAATGAGAGTACGAAGATGAGGAGTTGGAGGAGTAGGAGGAAGGAGTATGAGAGAATGAGGATACGAAGAGAGGAGTTGGAGGAGTAGGAGGAGGAGGAGTATGAGGAGAATGAGGAGTACGAAGATGAGGAGTTGGAGGAGTAGGAGGAGGAGGAGTATGAGGAGGAGGAGGAGTACGAAGATGAGGAGTTGGAGGAGAAGAAGGAGAAGGAGGAGGATGAGTATGAGGAGTTGGAGGAGGAGGATTAGGAGGATGAGGAGGATGAGGAGAAGGAGGAGGAGGAGGTGGAGGAGTTGGAGGAGGAGAAGGAGAAGGAGGAGGATGAGTATGAGGAGTTGGAGAAGGAGAAGGAGAAGGAGGAGGATGAGTATGAGGAGTTGGAGGAGGAGGATTAGGAGGATGAGGAGGATGAGGAGAAGGAGGAGGAGGAGGTGGAGGTGTAGGAGGATGAGGTACTTCTAGTTTTATGCGTGAAAATAAGCCTATCAAGCATGTTGAGAAAAAAAAAAGGAAGAGAAGATTGGTAGTTCAGCTGCATTTAAAGAGTGCTACGGTAGCAACGATCACTCGCTTGAGGCATCAGACAACGAGATTCCAATGTCGGATAAGGTGATAGGTCTTAGCGACGGTAAAAGCTGCAGGCTTTCAAAGTCTAATACCCTGGAGAGGACGAATGACGAGAGAAACAGTAAGAGGAGCCGAATGGCGAAAAGGTTATCGGTGAAGTCTATCTTCTTACTGTCTTGTAAGAGAGACGACTTAGCCAAAATTCGAACTTGAGAGCAAGGGGCTTCGGAAACAGAAGGAAAAGGTTCACCGCGTAATCGCTTCTCAACTCCATGGCCTCGATGAGAAAGTAACTCATTGTAGCCACAGGACGGAGTATTTACAATAGGAGAAGCTGAGCGACTAGCATGAAACAAAATTCCCTGAAAAGAAGACCGTCCATAAGAATTTTGATAGCAGCCTCGCCTTGAATACTTGAAGAGGAGATCAGCGAGATAAAGACCAGCCCTGAAATCTGATGGAAGAGAGGAAGACGAGACGCTTGACGCATTTGAGTGAGAGCTACTGACGATGTGCTTAGTTCTTAAACTAATTTTAAATTAACTTTAAATTTAAGAGGACCCTCATGCAGTCTCTCCCTTTCAGTCACATGTCTGAGGTTATTCCATGAGGTCTAGGCTACCCTTTCTCATCACTGAGGGCACGTTGCCGTTGTTGTCAATGATTCAAGCGTCGTGAAGCTGGTGCACGAGACCCTTATAAAGGGTCATCTTCTACAGGTGCTCCTGCATTTTGCCAAAGTCTTCTCTCATCCGCTTGTTCTGCTGGAGATACTTTTGCTTCGAGCCTATGAGGTCCTTTTCCTCCTCCTTTACTTCATCCAGGTCAAGGGAATTCCTCTACCTCATTGGTTCTTGCTTGATCAGATGAGAGGATCTTCCCTTGTGCATTAAAGAATATATGAAGTATCCTTATCCTACCGCTATAGCTATTTGATGTGCACGAGGAGACTCTGCGAGTTATCGAGCCTCTCTCTGCGCTTGAGCTTTGCTTTTAAAGCATAGAATTGGCGCCATCTTTGTCGAGGGTGAGCGAAACATCGCAGATCCACTGCTTATCCAGGTGTAGCCAATCACATTAGTCAGGGAGATACCACAAAAAGGTTTGCTTTGTTTTGGCAAAAATACAGGAAGTCCTCGGCAGTCACGCCTTCTATCTGAGGAAGATCCGTGATTATTTTATCCTTTCTTTTTAAGTGCTGCAAGTATTACTTTATATATTCCTGACTTCTTTGGTTCATCAATAATCCTCCAAAGAAAGTCGATATAGCTGCAGCATATTTTAGGAAGGAAAGCCCCACACTCTTAGACTAAGAAGTCGTAGAATTCTTTCTTGCTTTCTATCTTCTATTGCATCTCGTGAACATTAATCTTTGTTAGACCCGATTCCATTTATTGTTATTATAGAACATATTAATATTTTAAAAATTTGCGAGGAAAAATATAACTCTAAGGATAGCATCTACCTATAGCTATCTAAGGTTTATTTGCATGGATGTGATGAAGGAAATGTAGAGCCTCAATGCATCATTATCACTACGGAAGAAATAAGCAAGTGCGCTCTCACATCTCACGCTGTGTAATGCTGAATTGCATTGAGAACGCGCATCGAAACTTCAACTGCGATAGAGAGTGAAGTGCTAGCAAGAAATATACTCTTTATATATACTGTGAAATTTCTCTATGTCACTTCACTTATCTATATATACTCTAAGTAGAAATGATAATATATACTTGAAATGATAAGTGATGAAGAGATGCATTTTCCACTGATAGCGTAACTTACTTGAGTGCGCTCAATGTGCGATAGGTGCGCCGTGAAACGCTCTCTCGAATGATACTACTTGCGCTCTTTTTGCATATCGGAAAAGTAGAGAGGAGAGGATTGCACTGAAAAGTGCGATAGTCAATTTCACTCCACCATACTTTAGTTTGCATTTATTTGCATTTGTATCTCAATGTACATGCATGCCATGAGTGCGCACACTAGTGATTCATGCTTGCACATGATGTATAAATGATATTAGCATGCAGGAGCAGTGATGCACTTCACGCACGTAGATTTGCAATGAAAGACTGCGCTCTCAATCAAGATGCGATAGAGTACTTCACTCAATTAATAATGATATAACCAATAATCGCTATAACTAAATAATCATATACTTATAATTGATCATAACTTTAATCGATCATTATTAATTGAGTGAAGTACTCTATCGCATCTTGATTGAGAGCGCAGTCTTTCATTGCAAATCTACGTGCGTGAAGTGCATCACTGCCTGCATGCTAATATCATTTAATAACATATGTGCAAGCAATGAATTTTTCACTATGTGCGCACTCATGGCATGCATGTACATTGAGATCAAATGCAAATAAATGCAACTAAAATATGGTGGAGTGAAATTGACTATCGCACTTTTCAGTGCAATCCTCTCCTCTCTACTTTCCGAAAATGCAAAAAGAGCGCAAGTAGTATATTCGAGAGAGCGTTTCACGGCGCACCTATCGCACATTGAGCGCACTCAAGTAAGTTACGCTAATCAGTGGAAAAAGCATCTCTTCATCACTTATATTTCAAGTAATAAATTATCATTTCTAACTTAGAGTGTATATAGATAAGTGAAGTGACATAGAGAAAATACACAGTATATAAAGAGTATATGCTTGCTAGCACTTCACTCTCTATCGCAGTTGAAGTTTCGATGCGCGTTCTCAATGCAATTCAGCATTACACAGCGTGAGATGTGAGAGCGCACTTGCTTATTTCTTCCGTAGTGATAATGATGCATTGAGGCTCTACATTTCCTTCATCACATCCATGCAAATAAACCTTAGATAGCTATAGGTAGATGCTATCCTTAGAGTTATATTTTTCCTCGCAAATTTTTAAAATATTAATATGTTCTATAATATAGTGGACAGAAAATATTATTGGGGGAGTAGGTAGTCTGCTTTATTTGTTTTATTTAATAATAACTATATTTGCCAGTTTTTTAATTAATTCCACTGCTTTTCGGTTCTGTCTAAAAAAGGTTTGACATAAAAGAATTTATCCTGCCGAGAAATAATTCTGGTTCTGCTAAAATGGAAAACTCATCTGTCGCAAGCATTCGCCAGCGGTCTATGA